>CAUYLG010053995.1:0-61358 GCA_963573385.1 Cacajao melanocephalus | reverse complement strand
TATAGGTGATATCTCACACCAAAACTGGGAAGTACATATTCTTTTCAAGCACACTTAGAGCATTTCTTTAAAAAATTTAATTCATATTTGGTCATAAAAAGTCTTGCCAAAATTCAAAAAGTCACACAGAACTCACTGCATGCTCAAAATCTAATTATGTTAGGCATCAATAGAAAAAATTATAACCAGAAAAATCCTCAAGTTTAGAAATTTAGAAATACAATATTAATCCATAAATCAATAAAAAATTATAAAATATTTACAACACGGTAATAATGAAAATGGTATATTTGAGTATCTACATACTCATATGCATGCAATAATAAAAATTATATAGGTAAAATAAGTTGTTATATAGTACAAGGTAGATAAAAATTGTATATATATATTTTTGAGATATATTTTTTCTTTTCTTTTTTTTTTTGAAATAGGGTGTCACTGGTGGCACAAGCTGGAGTGCAGTAGCACCATCATAGCTCACTCCAACCTTGAATTATTGGCTTCAAGTGATACTCCTGCCTTCATTTCCCAAGTAAATAGGACTACGGGCACACACCAACGTGACTTTTTTTATTTTTTTATTTTTTTTTTTAGCAGACAAGTTATTTCTACATTGCTCTGGCTGATCTTGAACTTCTGACCTCAAGGGAATCTCCTGCCTGGGCCTTTCATGGACTCGGGATTATAGGTATGAGCCACTGTACTGGCCCTATTTTATTTTTTCTGACCACATAACACTTTGAGATACCAATTTAATAAAGCATCTATCAGATATCCACATTTGGACAGGCAATCCCACTATTGGGTATCTTCCCAAAGAAAAAGAAGTTATTATACAAAAAAAAAAAGTACTTGCACACACATTTTTATAGCAGCACAATTTACAATTACAAAATCATGGAACCAACCCAAATGCTATCAACCAGTGAGTGGATAAAGAAATGTATATGTGATACATCATGTTATATAACATATATACATATGATGGACTGAATTAAAGGTATTCACAGTGAATCTATGCTTTTTTAGTTATTTTAAAATAAACTATTAATTATTTTTACTATAGTCATCCTGTTGTTCTAGCAGATGCTATTTCTTATTCTTCTAACTACATTTTGTACCCTTTAACCATCCCCATTTTCTCTCAATACCCATTACTACCATCCCCAGCCTGTTAACCATTCTTTTACTATCTTCATGAGTTCAATTGTTATTTTTCTCTCCCACAATTAAGTGAGAACATGTGAAGTTTATCTTTCTGTTCCTGACTTATTTTGTTTAACATAATGACCTCCAGTTTCATTCATGTTGTTGCAAATAACAGGATCCCATTCTTTTTACGGCTGAATAGTACTCCATTGCCAATATATACCGTATTATATTTGTCCATTTGTCTGTTGAGGGACACTTTGGTTGATTCTAAATCTTGGCTATTGTGAATAAGGCTGCAATAAACATGGGAGTGCATGGTACAGGTAGTTAGTCAGGCATGAGTAGGGCAGGAGAGGGTTCCCCATCCCCACCCACCAGAAGTGTCAAGTGACCATCAGCTGAAAATTCAGGCAATTTTCTGATGGCCCACAGCTGCCACACTAAAGTGATAATTGATCACAGACACCGGGGAGAGGCAACTTCCCAAACAGATAAAAGCACTTGAGAGGCCAGGCATGGTGGCTTATGCCTATAATCCCAGCACTTTGGGAGGCTGAGGTGGGTGGATCACAAGATCAGGAGATCGAGACCATCCTAGCCAACATGTTGAAACCCCATCTTTACTAAAAATACAAAAATGAGCCGGGCGTGCTGGTGCATGCTTGTAGTCCCAGCTACTCAGGAGGCTGAGGCAGGAGAATCGTTTGAACCAGAGAGTTGGATGTTGTGGTGAGCAGAGATTGCGCCACTGCACTCCAGCCTGGTGACAGAAGGAGACTCTGTCACAAAACAAACAAACAAAAAACACTTGAGATTGGTAATCTGTTTGCAATAAAATCTCAGGAATTGGGTAAGTGAGTTTGGGCATGTGCATTAAGAGACAAAAAGGTGGAGTATGACCTTCTGGGGGCATTCCACCAGAAAATGGAAGAAAGCCTCAGATGGGCATGCATACAACTTCCTAAACACACTGTGCAAGGGAAGAGTCATGGAGAAAGGGGAGCAAGACACCACGAGTGGGCCAGCATATAAAGTCCTAGGATCAAGGTTAAATATAGCACTTGTTCTTCAAGTCACTCACTTGGGTCTCTTTCAAGTGTACTTTCCTTTCCTTTCTGCTTTAAAGCTTTTTCAAAATAAACTTCCACTTCTGTTCTGAAACTTGCCTCCATCTCTTTTTCAGCCTCATGCCCCTCAGTTGAATTTTCTTCTGAAGAGGCAAGTATTGAGGTTGCTGCAGACCCATATGGATTCACTACTGGTAACTTGAATACTTTCAAACCATAGCAGATAGATATCTCTTCATTATACTCATTTCCATTCTTTTGGGTACATACCTTGAAGTGGGGTGGCTGAATTGTAATGATAGCCCTATTTTTAGATTTTGAGGAAACTACATACTGTTCTCTGTAGTGGTTGTGCTAATTTACAGCCCCATCAACAGTGTACAAGAACTCCCTTTTCTCCATATACTCACTAGCATTTGTTGTTGCTGGTGTTTTGGATAAAAGCCATTTTTACTGAGGTGAGATGATATCTAATTGTAGTTTTGATTTGGATTTCTCCGATGATCAGTGATGTTGAGCACCTTTTCATATACCTGTATGCCATCTGTATGTCTTCTTTTGAGAAGTGTGTATTCAGATATTTAACACATTTTTATTTAATTACCTGATTTTTTCCTGTAGATTGAGTTTCTTACATATTATGGTTATTAATTCCTTGTCAGATGAGTAATTTGTAAATAGTTTTCTCATCCTGTGGGTTGTCTCTTCACTTCTTTGATTGCTGTGCAGAACCTTTTCAACTTGATGTGTTCCCACTTGTCCATTTTGCTTTGGTCGCTTGTGCTTGTTGGGTATAACTCAAGAAATTTTTGCCCAGACCGATGTCCTGAAGAGTTTCCCCAAGGTTTTCTTGCAGTAGTTTCATGGTTTGAAGCCTTTGATTTATATATTTAATCCATTTTGATTTGATTTAAGATCAAATGAAGACCTAGGTATATTCCTCTGTATATAGAGATGCAGTTTTTTCAGCACTATTTATTGAAGAGACTGTGGTTTCTTTAATGTATGTTCTTAGCACCTTTGTCAAAAATGAGTCCACTGTAGATGTTTAGATTTGTTTCTGGGTTTTCTATTCTGTTCCATTGGTTCAGAAGTTGACATTGACTCATATTGAGTTTCATACATGTTTGAGGAATTGTCTGCTATTCCCAGTGTAAATTGTCTAGTAAGTGGTTGGATAAAATAGATAGCATTCAAAGGAGATATCAAGCTAGAGATACAAATTATAAAATCAAGAACCATAACATATAATCACTGATGTCATATGCATTGTTGATATTAAGAGAAGATAATACAGAGAAGAGATCTTAGGACTGTAAATTGAGCTTTATTGGAAAGAAATGACTATAATCACAGTAATTTATAATATAATTATTTGGCTCTCTTAGGGTGTATAGAGAGTACTGTATAGAATACAGAAATACAAAATTCATGATTTAAAGGAAACACTAAAATATCATTACCTTTCAGAACAAAATAGAAAGGTAATATAGGCTGAGCTTCACCTTATTATATTGTAATAAATATTCTCTCTCATTTCAATAAAAATTTAAAAATCCATTTCCTACATAACAGTGCGTACATGTTTCTGTGTCATATGGTTAGAATTATGAAGGTGAAAGTTTGGAATTGGGGTATTTTGAATGAAAACTTTCAAGGTCAAAAAAGCTTTCAGCTGGAGAATTTCTAACCATTCCAAACTAATTTATTTTCTAACAGCCACTGATGACCTTTGCATTTTTATTTCAGTATTTTTCTCTTCCTAGTTTAAAAAATAATGTAATAAGAAAACAGGCTGACACCGGAATCAGAATCTCTATATATTTCTGGACAAAGAGCCAACATGTATTTGGACATTTATATGAACTACAAAGGAGTATGACAAATTCAAAAAAAGAAAACATATGGTTTGATATAAGACTATTGTGAATTTTATTTTTCTCTCTTCCCAGCAAACCCAGTCTTTGAAATAAGAACACAGTTCTACTTGGATCCTTCCGCAAAATGCCAAGATGAAAAGTGCCCATAACACTGTTGTCAACGGCTTTGAAAGGAATCTATCCATCTTTTTGTGGTGGGCTATACTGCAATCTAGGTCATCCCTATGCTTTTGGCAATAGGTGATTTCTGAGAATCATTCTCATATAGTTCTTATTGAAGCAATCAGCATGCTGCATCAATCCAAAGGAGTAACTCGTAGTGATGTAAAACTCGCTGCCTCCATCATCTGTGACTGAAAGCTAGGACAAACAGCTCCTAAGCAATCTGCCTCTATACCAAGGTCATACTCATAAATGGAGAAAGAGGTAGAATCACACAGCTTGATACTCTGGCCCATAGGTTAGAAAAGTTTCCATAAATATGTAAAGGAAAGGTACATCTGTGATTTGATAGGGCAGCAGGAAAATTTATGCTAACTTGGGAGTGGGGGGAAAAAAGGCTTTTTTTACTTTCTATAGCTCAGTGACAGAAAGTAAGAAAATATTTCAATTTTTTAATATCAAATGGAAAATTGAATCTAATATGAAGTTTTGTATATTTTGAAGATTTTTTTCTAAAATAATAAAAGAGACCCAGTGTTTACCTCTAGGTTGGGGTGGCCTAAAATATATATCAAGTATCATTGACTATATTTATAAGATAGCAAAATACATATGTGAAAAATGAAATATTTTCAATGGATTTTCACTCAAGGTTTAAATAGAATAATTCAGTAGAAAATATTGTTAAGGTATACACACTTATTGTATTGCCTAGTCCAGTGTATTTACATGCAACAGTAGTTTATTGGAATATTAATGTCTGTTTTTTTAAATGGGTTCTTTGAAGAAGTAGGCTCACAAGGCCTATTGTGATCACCTCCTTCAAGATATTGCTCATAAACAATGTCATGTCCTGGAACTGCTCATCATATTGTAAGTTCAATGCAACTTCACCGTATTTGATGCCTCGTCATCAATGTAAGTCATTTCCTATGGCTGGGGATAGGAAGCCATTGTACTTCAAACTGAGATGTAAAATGCAGGAGATACAGATTTCAAAAGGTAGTTTTAACAACCCTACAAGGTTATTAGGCTGTTTTATCATGGCGACATGGTTAGTAATGCAAGAAGCTCCAGTGACCCTACTATCCCCTCCTTCCCCTGAGTTTCCAATGACCCAACAAAACTCTTCTAGAGCAGGCAAAATATCATTACCACCTACCCCATTGTGGCTTCTATGAGAAATTGGGAATGGGGGAAGCCAATTTTACCAATCAATCTCAGAGTCTGACATGTCAGCATGCTTTGCTGAGTCTGTCCTAACTTCTCTAGGCTTTATTTGTCAGACTTCTCATTTTTGGCAGCCTCTGGGCCCACTACTCTGAGGAACTATTTCGCACAAAGTTTGGAAAATTCTCTGATAAGCAAAGTTTAAAAGATTGACATTTTTTTTCAGATATTGCATAACCCATATTAATGCTAATATACATTGAATATCATCCATGATTAAAATGTAAGATAGAGCATTTCTTAAACTTACTGAACTAGACAGAGAATTCCCTTTAATAGAATATTTTTTTACAATGTCCATGAACATATTTTGAGAAACATCACCTTCCAAAACAGTAACTTAACAATTATTTCCCATACTCCTGCTAACTGCCAAGCATTATTGTAGATTCTAGGAATACAAGGAGAACAATTTATCCAAAGTCACTGCTCTCATTAGTTTCTTTTCTAGACCTACAAACAGAAACAAAAATAAACAGGGAAACAAACTAATAATAAAATTATAGAATTTTGGTTGGTAAGTAGGTCTATGATGAAAAATAAAATAAGTGGACATAGAAAATTATAAAGACAACTTTAGTTTGGGTGGTCAGATCTTTAGAAAGGATACAAAATGCCTACTTGATGGCGTTAAAATCGGGGACAAAAGACCACAAATTAGATTCAGTGTATACTGCTCCGGTAATGGGTGCACCAAAATCTCACAAATTACCACTAAAGAACTTAATCATGCAACCAAACACCGCAACCTGTTACCCAATAACCTATGGAAATAAAAAATTAAAATAAATTATAAGTTTAAAAAGTCCATATACTTGAATTAACTTTTTACAAATTCTTGTAGAAATAGTGATGATTATGTATTATCCTTAGTAAATACAAAACAAATGCAAAATGAACATAAATGTATGTTTTATTTGTAAAGATTTTTATTGCAAAATATGACACCTAAACATGCATAAATCCTACAAGTACAGCTTTATGAATTATTACAAAGCCATCACATGTGTAACCATCACCCAGTTGAAGAAATAGAACACCCAAGCCCTGATATCTAGCCATGACTTTATGAATAACCATTGTCCTCAGTTTCCTAGTAATCACTTTCTTATTTATTTATTTAGGCAGAGTCTTCCTCTGTCCCCAGGCTGGAATGGAGTGGTGCTACCTTGACTCACTGCAACCTCTGCCTCCCAGGATCAAGTGATTCTCCTGCCTCAGCATCCCGAGCAGCTGGGACTACAGGAGTGCACCACCACACCCAGCTAATTTTTGTGTTTTTTTTAAGTAGAGATGGGGTTTCACCATATTGGCCAGGCTGGTCGTCTCGAACTCCTGACCTCAATATCCACTCGCTTTGGCCTTCCAAAGTGCTGGGATTACCGGCATGAGCCACGGCGCCCAGCCTAATGTCAGTATACTTAAAAATAAAAGTTCTGGTTCTCTAACTGTGGAGGTCATCTTTGCTCCTCAGTTGCTTTGAGACATTGTAAATCCTGGGGCTTAATTCACATGGACTGCCTTTAGAATAATCAAAGGTGAGATAAAATACAGAATGTTTTTATAGATTTTTAATTATCTTGGAAAATAATCAAGTTATTACTCTTAAGAACTAAAAAACATAACTTCATTTCCTGATTGTACTGGAAAAAAACTACCTAAAAGTTATTTTTACACATTCCAATAATCTTTATTAAATGAACTTATATGGCATTTTAAAGTTATCAGTAGTATAACTTTTTGTTGTGATTGTGTATCTCTAAATAATATTATATTTTAGGAGTATAAGGCAGATGTGTTTTCTTACACAATTTATAATTTCAAGGATGTGAACAGAGAAGTAAAAATGATATAAAGATATGTGCATAGATTATAGGATCTAATTTTTGAATTATATACAAATTTCAGAGATGCACAGAAAATATTAGACTATATCTGTGAGGATAAGCACATCTAGAGAGTTTAAAAGGTGTTTTTATTTTTTGCATTATATTGCCACCTAATGGCTACAACTGATATGAAAAGCAAAGCTTTTGTAACTTTTGATGTCAGAAAGTCTTAATAGTCAATAAATATTGAAAAAAGAGAAGAGATGCATACATTTTGATGTTATTTTATTTTTTCATTTTCTCTGCTCATCTGCTTAGAGGTAATCACTAGTTCTGTGGAAGGCAGGAGGAGAAATAGTTCAGACCCTCCCCACTAGCAGTGACTATGGCTAAATTTCTGCTTAGGTACTTGAAGACAAACATACAGCATCATCAGGATATTAATTTCCTCATAAAGACTAGACAGTCTAGACAGTATTTAATAAGAATATATGGCCTACTAAATAACTATGGCTTTTATGCTAAATAAATATTTATCTTTTTGATTGCGAGGAGCCCTCAGTTTAGCCGTGAATTCCCCTGCTGAGCCACCATAAGAAAATGGTGCTAATACAAAATACAAATACAAAATAGTCTTCTCTATGCCCTATTTCTCTATCTTTTTGCTGTATCTGACCATGATTCAAATAGTCTCCCCTATTCAAATTTCTCAGCTCACATGAAAAGAGAAATGCTAATTCGTTCTATCACATGTAGACCAACATTTCTTGCATGATATTATAAGCAATAGAATTTAAGCTGAATGAATAATGATCATATATCACATTACATATTTTGAATTTTAAAATAAAAAAATTGTATTTATATATTTATTTGTATCTAATTTGGAATAAAAACAAAGATTTCTATTGAATAAAGTTTAACAGTACAAACTAACCTATAAAACTACCACCTTGAAGTTGTCTATCGCCTTACCTACTAGTATATAAGGTCATATATTTTATGTATGATTTCTGATACTAAGTAAAGAAACCCTGGAAATAATAATAGAAAAGCTGGCATATGTCCAGAAAAGTTGAATTTGTTAAAACATAATAAATAAACATTTATTAAATAAGTGAAGGAATGACTAAATGAATGGATGGATGGCTTGACGGATGGATGGACGGGCTCGCAAACCTAGAAAGAGAATTTCTCCTTCCATGAGTTCAAACACTAGACATTAAAAAAAAAAGTTTTCCATGTTCCCATGAGTAAAACAGATGTCTTTATATTCCTGCTCCTTCGGCGAAGGCCCAACATTGTCATTTTAGAAATTCTTTGAGGGAGAGGTGCTACTTAAAGTGAACAATCCTCAATTATTCAACCTGACAAATCATTGCAAATAATAACATGTTACCAAAATTAGCCTCCCTTTATTTCCCCAAAAAGGATATCAAGCAGTCTGGTAAAAGGCATACAAATAGGAAATTGTTTAAGGGATTTAGAATTCCAAAAGCGGTGGTGGTGGTGGTGGTGGTCGTGGTTGTGTGTGTATTTGTAGGCCTCTTGTATCTGTTGAAAAACCATGTCACAGGACCTCCCAATTTACCCTAAGTAGGAATTCCTGTAAGAATTTTCAGTGCCCTGGTTCTCTTTGCAGTGTAGGGTTTCCTAAAACCTCTACTGATTAACTCTTTTTAATGTGGGCACTTTTTAACAAGAGGGATTCCAGAATACAATAAGAGAATAATAAAAATTTGTATTAGTGATATACACAGTGGGACCAGGGCCAGTGATTTTTTTTCTGTTGAAAACATGCTGGGAAAATATTTGGCAGCACAATTAATGAAGACCTTTAGTGAACTAATACTAAGAAAGAATTCAGTGGAAAATTCTGTCAACAACTTTTCTAATAAGCCACCCTAATAGAGAATTCGAATTTCAAAATGAAAAACTTTTCAGTAAAATTCTTTGATAGATATTTTTCTCTTATGAAATGCTAACGACTAAACAGTAAATTTGTGCAGCATAAAAATCCTTGGTAAAATCACAGGACTATTTCAACTATGATGAAAACTGTCACTGCTGTGAAAGAGTGAACCCATGATTTGCAGCAACGTATCTGTCTAAGTTTTCTATTGCTGTTGAAGCTAATCACCACAAATTCACTGGCCTAAACCACACAAATTTATTGTCTTACTGTTCTAAAGGCCAGAAGTTTGAAATTGAGTATATTGGTCTGTTTTCACACTGCTAAAAAGGTACTACCTGAGACTTGATAATTTATAAACTAAGGAGGTTTAATTGACTCACAGTTCTGCGTGGTTCAGGAGGCCTCAGAAAACTTACAATCATGGCAGAAGAGGAAGCAGATATGTCTTACATGGTGGCAGGCAGGAGAGAGTGAAGGGGGAACAGCCCCTTTTAAAACCATCAGATCTCATGAGAACTCCCTCACTATCATCAAGAGAACAGCATGCGGAAACTGCCCCCATGGATCCAATTACTTCCCACCAAGTACCTCATTCAACACCTGGGGATTAAAACCCAGATCATAAATCAAGATGAGATTTAGGTGGGGACACAGCCAAACCATATCAGGTAAGTCAAAGTATCTGTAGGGCTAGCTCCTTCAGGACTCTCTGAGCCAGGAGTCTGTTTCCCTGTCTTTTTCATCTTCAAGCAGCCACCTGTATTCCATGGTTTGTAATTTCCTCCATCTTCAAAGCCCACTACTCCGATTTCTGATTCCTTCATTAGGAAGCCATCTCTTCTGACTTTATTCTTCCTGTTTCCCTCCCAGAATAATCCAGGTCCACTGACTAATCCAGGATAATCTCCCTGCTTCATAATTCTTAATTTATTCACATTTGCAAAGACACTTTTGCCATGTAAACTAACATTCACAGGTTCCTGGGAATAGGATGTGAATATATTTGAGAGCTATTATTCAGCTGGCAATGGTCTCTATGCATCTAAAGTAGACAGCTAGGCATATTTATGTAGAGGACAATAAATTTAGGGTCAGTTAGTAATTTGAATTATAATAGAGATATGTATGAACCACGATAATAATCCATATTAAGCTCCTATTCATTCCAAGTTTAAAAATATGTTTCAAAATATTGACCAATAGATTGCATTTACATTTCAGTACATTTTTGTTAAGTTGCTATTTAACATTTCATTTTTATTTTATCAAAAGTTCTTTATGTAAACCAGAAGTACCTACAACTATAAATTATTTTCATATATTCTGATATATTTTTGCCATTTTCTTTTTAGGTAAATGGGTTCTTACAGGTTTAGCATACTTTTCCTTTGAAAGTCAAAACTCTGAAATTACAAAACTTAAAAATGTACTCAAGGGGAATAAAATTGATGAGGAACAGGCAGATACGAGGCATCTAAGTTAAAGAGGTATCAGGGCAGCATAAATATTTGTGACCACTAGGTGGTATTCCTAATCTGCAAAACTTTGATAACAGTTCTTCAACATTTCTTTGGAAGTATAGTCATTTTATTACTTTTGGCTTGAATTTTAATGTGAGATTTAAATTAGTCAAACAGTGGTTTCTGACAAAAATATATTGCCATTGATTTTCAATACACAGACATACTCTGCTTTAAACTACCATGTTTTTAAAATACAGGACAGGACTAGAACAGTTTGTTAGCTGTTTCCTCACAGTTTATTTACTTCTTAATTGTAAGTTTCTGTTGTAAAGTATCACAAATTTAGTGCAAACAAAATTATTGTTATCTAGCCTCCTCCCCTGAAACACATAAACAAGTATCAATACAAAAATTAACATTTTAAAATAATATTTATATGTTTACATTTTAACACTTAAATCTTCATAACCCTGAATGTCATGTTCTTAATGGATAATTTTTAAATCAGATAATAAGGCATACAGTACACTACTTTGATTTTTTTTCACAACTTTAAAGTAATACAGATCATGGCTTATGATAAGTCTCTGTGATGCTATTAGAGTACTACGTGTCACATTTTTATACATGTAAATTTCCAAAGAGCAAATTTTGACAGGAACATCAGCTAAATGGCATTTTTTTAGGTCATAGTGAGTGTTAACATCTTTGCTAAATGTAAATCTTTGTGCAAATACAATTACCAGTATTTTTTCCCTAGCTGCTGATAAATTAAAATTTATTTTTCACAAAGTCAAATTCATTTTAAAAAATCAGATGTAATATCTCAAATAAAAAAGGGAAGAAATCAACTGATTCACAGTTCTAATGGGTTGTACTTCTTAAAAAAAAAAAGGTAGGGCAAAGCATTTCAATTATGAAAGAAAGATCAATGGACATTGCAGTAGTTTTCTATTAAAACTCTACTTTTGCTTGTGACTACGTGTGACAATAAAATTTTCAATCATGCTAATGAGCCACAATCTGTGATGCTGAGAACTATACAAATAGATTTGTCCACTATATCTTTTTAAAAAAAATGACAATGAGTAACTAAACCTTATGCTGGAGCCCTCCCTTTGGTGTGGCATGTGAAGATAAACATTTTATGTAAGATCTGCAATGTGTTTATATTTTAGAATAAGTTTAAAGAAAGACTTTTGAAAAGTATTGATGTAAGTAAATAAACTGAATTTCAGTTATATTAGGATGTGATTCAAAGGAATTCAGAATTATTTGAAATATATTTTCTGATTTGATTTGGTCTTTTAACAGTATTGAGAAGTTTGTAGCTCAACTGGGAGGCAAATTAGGTTATTTTGCCTTACTCCCTGCTGAAAATAGCTGGAAACATTGGAGTATGAAAACCAAATACATGAGCTGTATTTCCTCCACGAAGCAAAGATCTAGAAGAAGAAAGAATTCCAGAAAGGTGAATGTGCAATCCCAAGCCAAGAGAGCAACTCAAAAACAAGATCCTATCCCAACAGGAATGATACAGATTAGTACTAACATCAAAGTCATAAATGATGCAAGAGTGGTGGTTTCCATCATCATCCTATTTAATTTACCAGTTAGGTCCCTTTAAGGATTGAGTGTACTGTAGCAGATGAGAGTGGACTATCACAATTTCAACCAAGAGGTTACAACTGCAAGGCTGGCTGTGGCATATTTACTAAAGCATATCAACATGGCTTCTGGTAAATGTTATATGGCTTTTAATTTGAAAAATATGTTATTTTCAATATCTGTTGGGATGGAAAATCAGCAGTTTACATTTACTTGGAATGGACAACATATACATTCATGGTCTTGCCTTCGGGCTTTGTTAATTCACCTAATTTCTGTCACAATATAGTCTAATGGAACATTGGTTATATATATGTTTTCTTGAATATTAAATTTATTGGACCTGATGAGCATGAAGTCACAAGTATTATGGGTACCTTGGTAACACATGCACTCCAGAGGGTGGGAGACAACATTTCAAAAGACTCAGGAGTCTACACACTGGTAAAATTATTAGGATTCAGTAATTTGGGACATTCTGATACCTCTTTTCCAAGTTGAAAGATGAATTATTGATACTTCAACACTCTACTACTTCTAAGAAAGACATATGACTGGTAGGTTTGTTTAACTTCAGAGTTAACATACTGCTTTGACCTATTTACTGAGTGATGTGGAAAACTGATAGATCTACATTAGACCCAGAACAATAAGAAGGTTCTGTAGCAGTCCAAGATGTTGTATAAGCAGTCTGCTATTTGGGCCATACAATTGGGAATATCTCATGGTACTTACTAGAAGTTATTTCTCGTAAAGTTACTATCTGAAACATCTGACAAGTGCCATTAAAAAAATTGCATCTGGCCAGTGCAGTGGCTCACACCTGTAATCCCAGCGCTTTGAGAGGCCTAGGCGGGCAGATCATGAGGTCAGGAGTTCAAGACCAGCCTAACCAATATGGTGAAACCCCATCTCTACTAAAAGTACAAAAATCACCCGGGCATGGTGGCACATGCCTGTAATCCCAGCTACTCAGGAGGCTGAGGCAGAAGAATTGCTTGACCTGGAGGTGGAGGTTGCAGTGAGCCAAGATCACGCCACTGCACTCTGCCTGAACAACAGAGCAAAACTCCATCTTAAAAAAAGAAAATGCATCCTAGAACCCTAGCTTTCTGGAGAAAGGCCATGCTAAACACAGAGCGGAAATGTGTATCAGTCAAATAACAGAGCTCTGCATGTTATTGAGTCATGATAGAGAAGACAGGCATCTAACCATGAGTTAACTGACCATATGGCCATAACTGCCTATTGTAAGCTAACCAATTGAAGATGTACCAAGTCAGAAGACATAAGCAGCAATAAACTATTATAATAATGTTTTAGTTATGCTATGAGATGAGACAGCAAGAGTGTGAAAGGAAGAAATAGGCTTGTTAAATTTTTTCAGTTCCTTGAATGTACAGAATATTAAATATATCTTTGTCACTTCTCAATTGAGTTTAGATAGATTATGTGGTTCCTATTAATATTTTTTGCTTCTCTTCATTTTGCTTTAGTTTTCATGATTTAAAACTGTTTCTGTTCAAGTGTTTAGTCAGAACGGTTATTTGTTAGGTTAGTCACTGAGGTAAAAACTAATTGCCTAAGTTGAAACTATAAAGAAAAATTAGGAAATTTATTCACTATCATAGTTCACTACTAAACTATAGTCATTATAGTTTAATAATTTGCAGTTTTTTATATGTAATGAGAAAGTGTTTCATAGAAGTTACCATTTAATAGGAAAATTCTGATACTCTTATTATTACAGTAGGGATTTTGTTATGTAAAGCAATGGTAACTAGAGCAAATTTATTAGTTTTTCATTCCTGGAATGAGACATGAATATTTGAACATGCTCTTTTCTTGATATTAACATAATTTAATATGGATCTATAATTTGCATATCATTTTCTAATGTAATAAGTTTGTCTTTGTTTAAAATTGCAAAAAGATTTTCTAGAGAGAATATAATGGAAATAGTGACAATTATTCAGATCTAAAATATTTTGGATTCAATTATCTACATTTTCGGAATTAATGTATAGTAAAGGGGCTTAATTCGCTAATCTCATGTAAAACAATGATAAATTTTCTCAGAAGATTTAAGCAGTGATGCAGTGGAATGCGGCTCTGCTGCTTAGTCCCAAGAGTTCAACAACTCCCCTATCCATTCTCCAGAGTTGCATCCCCCAGATTCCCTTTGATGAGTGACTTTCTGTTGGATTTTGTCAGTGAACACTTAACATACATAAATATGTAGGTAGTATGTATGCATGCAGATATGCATGTTTTGTGGTTTGTTAGTTTTCAAGTTACCTCTGCTGCAGTCAGCCAATAAATTTGGAATTATTCCAATGCTTTGAAATCTGTTAAGACTTATCTTATTGCCTTATTAAGGTAAATGTCCCATGGACTTTTGAAAAGGATGCTTTTTGTTTATTTGTTTTTTATTTATTAGTGGGCAGTTTTATTAATATAATCATGAGTCTAAAGAAACATGAGGACATTTCTAGACATTGATATACAATGTTATAATTTTACAAGATTATATTTTAGAAGGAACAACATTTTTAGTTCTTGCACTATATCCTGATAGGTATCAACAAGTTATGCAGTAAAAAATGGTACCTGGTACTCCACATAACTATGTGTATTCCCTTCTCTTCATATTATGACTTTTAAATGTCTATCTGACTTACACAGTTTCATTATTGTTCTTTATACTTGTGAATTATATAATTATATAGCTCTAAGGATTTCACAAACACATTGGCTTTATAACAAATATAATGCCACTGTATCATTCATGCAGATATATTTTTAATTTTTGACAAATTTATATTTCAAAGATTACCGATCATAAACTCCAAAATGTTTTATTAGGAATTTTTGAATATATATTTAACCCAATCATTATAACTAAAAATACATAATCTACTATATCTTATACTTTTTAAATATGTTCACAATAGCTAAAAAGAACAATTTTTAAAAGAATATTAAAAAGTAGTATTTTGTACATTTTCAGTGATGAAAAGCTGAGTATTTGTTTAAAAAACTTGCATAATACATACTATTAAAATAGGTAAAAACTATTCATGTATACTGTCATTCTAACATTTTTAAAAATAATATTTAAAAATTATAATTATTACCAAAGAAAAGAACAGAATGATAGAGATTGTAGTATTCTTTAGTAATATGATAAGGATCCTCAAGCCAAATAAGCCTCTTTTGTACCATTTGTCTGAAGTCAGATAGTCAGATATTTCAGTTTTAAATTCAGTCATTTCAAACAGAAAATATAAGTTTATATCAAATTCGAATGTTTAATTTGAGTTTGGCCTATTCATAAAGGGCAAATTCAGATTAAAAAGCCTTAATCATTAGAGATTTGCTTGTTGTGTTAAGTACATCAATTTTTAAAACTATAAAAGCACATTTATGTATTTTGTTTTTAATTCATTTTAAAAAATGAATTTCATTTTGATGAAATAATAAAATTTATGAGCTATATTTTATATGGAAATTAAAGATGTTGTATTATAATTATTTAACTTCTGTTGATATATTTAAAATACGTATTTTCATATGATAGTCATTTTGAGGGAATTATCTAGAATTAACTAGGTAGAATAGTGGTTGTCTGGAAGCATACATTAAAACACCCAGAAAATAATGAGTCATATAATGAAGTCTACATTATAAAAAGAATTCATGTTTAGTTGGCCAAATATATATGAACACTTATTGATAACACTAAACAGTAACTGTGTACAATTTCATTTATATGTGTAGAACACTAAATAGTAAAAATAATTAAGATGTATGAGATTAAGTAAAAGATAATTTGTACAAGGCCTAAGAATCCAAACTTCCAGATATAATGGGACATATTTTCTACATAAAATTGAAGGACAATAGCCAGTAGAACTCTGATACCTATATATGTCAAATATTAATATTTAATCTCTTGACAAAATCCCTTAGGTCTAACAACAAAATAAGTGGTTTCAAGGTGGTATTCACATATTTGCTATAATGTTAAATATCAAGAAATTTGACTGACTTCTCAGGCTTGACATCCAATAAGTACTTTACTGATCTGTTGTGTGGTACTTAAGTATTAATATCCTAAAATCTGTTTTGGATTGTGAAAAATCTGTCTATAAAAGACAATGTTAGGAATATGAGGGAGAAAAGACTAGAGCTTTGCAACAATACATTTTGGGGTTGGTGTCCATTAACAAATATTATGTGCATATTCATATATCTGTCAATAAATACATTTAAGTTGGTTCGTTAATGGAATAAACACCTTCAACTTTCTCAATCAATAATCAGAACAGATATGACAAAATTAGAACAATATAAAACCATAGTCTTCATGATTTACTAAGTTTCCTGAAATATATTCTGGGAATTATTACTGTTGGGATAACTTTAGACTCTTAAAATTAATTTAGTTAGGATGCTTATTATCTGATTTATGTATGTCACAAGTGTGTCATTTAGAACATTTAAAAGTTAATACAATACGCAATACTGTGACTTACTGAAGATTTATAGTCCTGTTTCCTGAAACTTTTACTTATTACCTGAGACTAATGCAGTGAAAATGAACAGAAATCATTCATGTCTTCAGGAGCCATCAGAATACAAGGAAAAGACTACTGGCTTGGGAATCAGAAATCTCCTTCAACTCTGCAATAAAAATTATCTTTGAATTTTCACAAATACAAACTTGCTGACCCTCAATTTTTCTTTAACTCTTTCAAGGGGTGAGGGCCTTAGGTATTGATTTAATACCTGTCTTACCTCCAACAAAATATTATCTCATAATAATTTTAGTCATATCATCATATTAATGTAAATAGAAAACTTATCTAAAATTTTTCAAAAAATTTGTGTTATAAAAATTATAAGAAATTTCTGTAAGAATTAGGCAAGTGTAGGCTTTATTTACTTTAAAAAATCTAATGCAGGTAGCCACCTTAACATTTTACTTTTTTAGCAAAATGTAAACTATAAAAATAGGGATCATTAAAATGTTTTAAAGCTACACGTAATATCTACCTTTTCAACCTTAACAAAAATGAGCTGTATTTAAAAATTAATTTTCCTTCTACTGCTCTTTCTTTATGTAGTAACTAGAAAAGCCGGGTAATGTGATTTCTCCAACTTTATTATTATTTTTCAAAATTGTTTGAGCTATTGTAGATCATCTTTCCATATAAATTTTGGGATCAGCTATCAATAGTAAATTCTACAGAATTTCTTTCTTTCTTCTTTCTTTCTTTCTTTCTTTCTTTCTTTCTTTCTTTCTTTCTTTCTTTCTTTTTTCTTTCTTTTTAGATTTATAACTAATTATTTTGCTTTTGGGGCAATTTAAGTGATTTTTTAAAAAATTATGTTTCCTTTTGTGCCTTGCTAATATACACAAACACAATTGATTTTATGTGTTTGTCTTGTATCTTAAGATCTGCATAAACTCACTTAATAATTCTAGGAAGTTTATGTTGTTTTTAAAATAATTCCTTAATATTATGCACAGATAATTATGTCACTGTGAATAGGGGAATTTTTATTTCTCTCTGATCAAACTATATAAATTTTATTTTCTTGCTTTATTCCGCTGTCTAGAACCTCCAGGAAAGTGTGAATGGAAGTAATAAGAAAAGTATTTGTATTATTCTTGATCTTAGGAGAAAAGCTTTCAGTTTTTCACTATGAATTATGATGTTACCTTTATGATTTTTTGTAGTTTCTGTTAATCAAGTTTTAAGAGTTGTATTCTAATCCTAGCTTGATAAGATGTTTTGGAATACATGGATATTATATTTTATAAATATTTCCTATTTACATGTTTGGAATAACTTGCCACTGAAATCATTGGGACCTGGAGATTTTTTTTTTCCAGAAGGTTACAAACTATTAATTAAATATCTTTAATAGTTATAGGACTATTCAAGTTATCTACTTCATCTAAGGTAAATTATGGTCATCAGTAATTTTCCAGAAATCAGCTCAATTTCCCTAAATTATTAAATTCTTTTAAAAAAAAGTTGTTCATAATATTCTCCTATTACTTTTTAACATTTGTGGAGTTGGCAGTGAAAACCACCAGTTTCCCATTGCTGATAATAGTAAGGCATGTGTGTTTAGTTCTCTCTGTCTCTCTCTGTCTCTCTCTCTCTCTCTCTCTCTGTCATTCTTGGTACCCTTAGTACCAAAAAATAAACTTTCGGCTTCATTGCAAGTGTCTATTGTTATGTGAGCTCCAGGGTAATTAACTGAAGGCCAAGATAATTTTTTGCATTAATTAAATTAGAATAGAAGTAGTTTAAAGTAATGTCTTGCATGTATCAAGCCCTAAATGAATACTAGCTTTATTTATTAACCTACGTAATTTATCTTATTATGCCTCATGAAAAAAATCACATGAAGGAAATTTGTCATCCTCATTTTATATTAGTATCTGATAAGTGTGAGCTGCAGAGAGACTAGACATTGTGCCAAAATTTAACTTACTTAGCTAATGGAGGAAATAGGATTCAAATGAAGCCATGTAATAAAAAACCCATACTTGTTCCACTAAAATAAACCCTTTATAATATTTAGAAACACCTACCTTTTTCTTTTTGGATCTCTGAAAAGACAGGAATGTTCTACTGAGAGAATGTAACAAAGCCATTAGTGCTTTGTCAGATATAGTACTCGCCCTTAATCTGAGGGAGATAGGTTCCAAGACTGCCACTGCATGCCTAAAACCATAGATAGCACTGAACCCTATATATACATATACTATAATTTTTTTACTATGTATACATACTTGTGATAAAGATCAGTTTATAATTTAGGCACAGTAAGAGATTGACACTAATAACTAATGGTGAAATGGAACAACTATCATGATATGTCAGCATCACTACTCTTGCTCTTTGGGGCTATTATTAAGTAAAATAAGAGATATTTGAATACAAACACTGTGATACCATGATCTGATAACAGAGATGCCAACTAAGTGACTAAGAGGCTGGTAGTGTATACAGTGTGGGCTATGCTGGAAAAAGGATAATTCACATTCTGAGTGGAATTGAGTGGGAAAACACAAGATTTCATCATGGTACTCAGAATAATGTGCACTTTAAAACTTATGATTTTTCTAGAATTTTCCATTTAATATTTCTGGACCAGAGTTTGCTGTAGGTAACTGAAACCACAAAAAACTAAACCACAGATAAGGAAGAAGTTCCATATATTTATTATTAATAGGTCTATGAGTCTATGACTTGCCTATTTATTTAATGGTGTATTTAGTTGAAAATTTTTTTTTTAAATTGCAATGTAGTACATTTATCTTTTTTTATCTTTTATTGTTATTGTTACGTATGTATGTTCACATACATACCTTATTTTAAAATTCTTTAAAAATAAGTTGTATATACAAATCCCAGATTGTAAAAATGTTTTCCTAAGTTTATTTTATGGGAGTGTTATGGTTCTAGCATTTGTGAGAATATGTGTGTGGTCTCCATCAAATACATTGTTGGTATGGCATAAGAAAGTGATCAAAATTTACTTTTCTCTGCATGTGTGTAGTCACAGCATCATTTTCTACAAATATTAGGTTGGTGCAAAAGTAGTTGTGATTTTTGACATTAAAAGTAATGTATCTGTTTCTGAACTCTCTATTATGTTTTATTGATATATATGTCTACTTTATGCCATATTGAAAGCAGCTATTAAAAATTATCTGACATTGTTCCTTTAAAAATTGTTTTGGCTATTATAGTTTCTTTGCATTTCCAAATATATATTAGAATTATTTAATTTCCTCAAAAAAAATCTTGCTGAAATTTTAAGAGACGTCTTATTCATTCATTATTTTGGTAGAACTGGTATCAAAAATATTGACTCTTCCAATACAGAAATATGGTATACTTCTTTATCTGGGACTTGTTTCATAGCAATGCTTTGTAGCTTTCAATGTATATGTCAAATTTCTAGGCATGTGATGCGTTTGATATTATTAAGATGGCATTTTTAAAATTTAGTTTCCTGGTTGTTTGTTGCTTCTGTATCCAATATCAATAAAATATGAATATTCATATTCATAGGTACAGAAAAAGAACTTAATAAAATTCAAGCAAATCATGTAAAAAACAGTGTATTAGTCTGCTTTGGCTTATAAATACAATTCAGCCCAGAGCAATTAGCAAACTTCACATTATAGATACTTTATTAAAAAATCTACCCCCAGCTGGGCATGGTGGCTCACGCCTGTAATCCCAGCACTTTGGGAGGCCAAGGTGGGCAGATCACTTGTGGTCAGGATATCCAGACCAGCCTGCCCAACGTGGTGAAACTCTATCTCTACTAAAAATACAAAAATTAGCCAGGAGGGGTGGCAGACACCTGTAATCCTAGCTACTTGGGAGGCTGAGGCAGGAGAATCACTTGAACCTGAAAGGTAGAGGTTGCAGTGAGCTGAGATAGTGCCATTGCACTCCAGGCCTAGGCAACAGAGTGAGACCCAAGGCGGACCCAAGGAATTTCCAAGGTGTTAGGAAGACAGTATCATCTCTACTGTGCTTGGAGGCCTCAGTCCTCAGGGAAAATGCAGAATATGAACAAAATTCTTAAGAAATACTTAAAGAAACTGGCACAGGAAACCCACCTCCCATGGCCTTCTCTATTACCAACAGCACTCTTAAGTGCTTAAAACTCTCCTCAGAGAATAGGACTCAGCCCCTGTGAGATGCTTTATGGACAGTCCTTTCTTACCAATGACCTCATATTAGACAAGGAAACAGCAGATCTAATAAAAGATATAACCTTCTTGGCTAAGTACCAACAGGCTCTTAGGACCTTCCCTGAAGGACACCCTAGGGTTACAAGCTGGTTATTGGCCAGCTTGTAGCAAGTCTAAACTTTCCTTATGGTATTTAATGGGAGTTCCTGCCGAGGTTAGGAACTCTCTTTCCTTCCATATGGCAGCATGGACATACAGAACCAGGTAAGCGTATTTGGAATCTGTGTGTGTATTTATTCTCTTTCCCTTTCCTAATTTTAGAGCTCAAGTGAGGGCTGCTACTTCTGCCAGCTAGGCATTAGTTCCAGGAGGAAGGTAATTACTTTTAAGCACTGTTTGATCACTGACTACTGCATATCCTGCCTTTCAAACTCCATTTTCTATAACTGAACTTCCTTCAGTGTATAGGTTAAGGCTGCGATTGGCCAGAGGAGTTTCTAAGAGATCCTCTCGAGCCACATGGTTCTGGGCTATCACCTGCTGACAGCTATGTTCTTTGCCTGCCCCTTCCTCAGGAAGAAAAGTAGCTGGCTTGAGGGCTGCACATGTGCGCAGCTAAAGTACAGGCCCTTGAAGCATTAAGGTCTGATATTTGAGTAAGCGGTTGTCTAACAGCCATAAGCCTTCTTTAGAGGCCACAATTCCTGCTATATCATGTGAAGTTCATACAGTTAGATCTTTCCCCTGCACTATTTTAACAGCTTCTGAGACCAGGATAGCCACCACAGCTATAACCCACAAGCAGTGTGGCCAGCCTTTTGCTACTGCACCAATTTCCTTACTTAGGTATGCCACTGGTTGTGGTGTGGTCCCCTGAGTCTAGGTGAGCACCCTTAGAGCCACTCCTGACTTTTCTGTAACATATAGGGAGAAGTTGTTCCCTGTAGGAAGGCTTAGAGCTGGAGCCTGCAGTAGTGCCTGCTTCAGGGTCCTTAATCAGAGTGTTTAACGTTTTGGCTATTTCACCATATCTGGGAATCCACAATGGGCAGAAACCAGTTATTCTTAAGAATTTCCACAACTGTTTTAAAGTCTTTGGATGGGGGAAGGCAGGTATGGGTCGGAGATGTTCTCCATCAAGGGCCTGAGTGCCCTTAGACAAGACAAGCCCTAGGCATTTTGCCTCTTGTCTACAAAGTTGGGCTTTTGACTTGGAAACCTTATATCCACAGGTGGCTAGAAAGCTTAGGAGGTCCTGGGTGGCCTGCTGACACTCAGTTTCTGAGTTAGCAGTCAAAAGTAGATCATTTAGATATTGAAGAACCAGGGTACCTGTATGTGAAAAATGACTAAGATCCTGAGTTAGAGCCTGGCCAAATAGGTAGGGGCTACCTCGAAAGCCTTGGGGTAACACTGTCCAGTTGAGTTGAGAATTTTGGTCTAAAAGGTCTTCAAAGGTGAACAGAAATTGGGAGTCAAGGTGTAATGGAGCACAGAAAAAGGAATCTTTAAGGCCCAGGACTGTAAACCATTGCGCATCCCCTAGTATTTGAGAGAGCAAGGTGTATGGGTTGGGCACAGCTGGGTATAAAGGGATTACACCTTCATTAATAATCCTGAAATCTTGTACTAGCCTTTATTGTCCATTGGGTTTTTGTACTCCTGAAATTGGACTATTACAAGGGCTGTTACAGGACCTCACTAAACCCTGAGATTTTAAATTCCTTACAATATCCTGTAGCCCCTTTTTGGCTTCCAATCTTAGGGGGTACTGTCCTTGGTAAGGAAAAGAGGTAGGATCTTTTAGCCATATTCAAATTGGGCAGGCATTCTTTGCCCACCGAAATTGTCCCTACATTGCCCAAGCAGTGGGATTAATCCCTTCTTTAAATAATGGGCAGCAGAGAGAAATGTCCTCCTTGATGACGTTCATATAGATAATGGCTCCTGCTCTGGCTAACAGGTCCTGCCCTACTAAGGGAGTGGGGCTTTCTGGCGTAGGAGAAGAGTATATCTCCTCAATTATAGCTTAGGAGCTGGGAGAAATATTGGGACACTGCTTGTCCTAGGACTCTTAGGACAGTTACAGACTTGGAGGACAATCGTCCAGGACAGGAAAGCAAAACTGAGAAGGCCGCGCCAGTGTCCAGGAGGAGATTGACCTGCTGGCCCTCTATGGTTAGCTTTACCTGGAGCTCAGTGAGGGTGATGGCTTGTGCTAATGCTTGCCCCAGGCACCCTCAGTCCTGCTGTTGGGTCATCTGGTTAGCCACCTCAGGCCCTGGGAAACTTCATGCCCTGGGAAACTTTGTGCCCTGGGACAGTGTGCCTTCCAGTGATCCCCTTGGCACAGTGAGCAAGGACGAGAAGCTGGTCCATTCCTCTGGGGACAATCTCTCTTAAAGTGTCCCGGTAGGCTGCAGTGGTAGCAAGCTCTGCCAGACTGGCAAGTAACCCAAGCCTTTCCCTTTTCTGAGCCCCTTGGGTCTGCTTGCCTGAAGGCCATGACTAGGACTGTGGCCTTTGGTCCCTCCTGTTTCAGCCTGTTCCTCCTGTTCTCTATTATAGAACCGCGAGGTTGCTAGATTTAGTAATGATTCTAGACTCTGTTGTGGCCCCAGGACCAGCTTCTGGATCTTCCTCCTAATGTCCATTGATGAATGTGTAATAAATTTGTCTTTTAGTATTAGCTGACCCTCAATGGAGTCTGATGACAGGGGAGTATACTTTCTTAAGGCCTCCCATAACCTCTCAAGGAAGGCTGTTGGGTTTTCTTCCTTTCCTTGAATTATGGTGGATAATACCGCATAGTTTATGGGCTTTATCCTAGTTCGCCTTAATCCCTTGAGTATGCAGGTCAACAGATGCCTATGACTCCAGTCCCCTTGTTCTGAGTCAGGATCCCAGCGAGGGTCCATGCTAGAGACTGCTTGTCTACCTGTAGGGAATCTATCCTTCTCCTCTGACATCATTTGGTCATTTATTTGACTGAGGTACCAGGTGTCCCCAAACTCTTGTGCTGCTGCTAGAGCAGCTTCTCTCATTGCTGGTTAGGGTCTGACTAAGCAATAACATGATATCTTTCCAATCTAATTAGAAGGACTGACCCAGGCCCTGTAGAACATCTATGTATTTGTCCGGGTCATCTGAAAATTTTCCTAAGTCTGCCTTGATTTGCTTTAAGTCAGAAAATGACAAAGCGGCATGTACTTTGGTTGGGCCGAATTCTCCTCCGGATGCCTACAGGGGACAGAGTTGGGGCATGCTAGTAGCCTTGGACGCTTTGGCCTTCCCTGTCTCCTCTTGGGTTATAGGAGCTGAGGAGACCTGGTCAGCATAGGTGGAGGGAGGGGCCACAGGGAGTCCTAAATATGGGGGTAGTCCTGAGGAGGGGCCAGTAGGGTATGGGTTACAGGCCTTACATAGCTGAGGATTATCCCTTAGAGAAAAGAAAGGTTGCACTTAGGGCACCTGAATCCTTTTACCTTCCCTCTTACAAAACAGGTCTAATTGTTTGTTATAATTTATACTTCCCTTAGGAGGCCAGGTTTCTCCACTCAGTAGAGGGTATCACGGCCATGCTGTTTGGCAGAGAAAAATGAGTTTCTTCCTCAAAGATCATGGGTTAGGTTGGTCCCAGTTATCCAGGATAGACTTTCAGGGTGATTTTTGCCTTGGGAAGAGTAGCACCCATCTGAAATCAAACACAAGGATGCCTGCATCCGTGGTTATTCCTTGCAACTGCTAGCACTGGGGTGTCCCCCAGTTACAGCACCTTGTAGGGTGCAAGGGTGCCCTAGATGTGTGATCATCTTCCAGACCCCCCATGTGCGGGGTTTAATCACACTTACTGGCATCATGAGCACATCCTCACTGTTTAATGTCCTTATCAGCCACCATAAGGACATGGGGACTGCTGGGCTTAGTGGCTCTTTATCGGCACATCCTTGAAGAACTAGGCCAGTGAGGCTTGGGCAATGGGTGCCAGTATTCCCTAGCAAGAGTTTAATTAACATAGGCTTGACCATTAAATTGCCTCAGGAGGATTAACTCCTTGAGAGGGGCCTCTAAGCACAACAATCTTAAAGAAGCTAATGGCAGGTCAGCTGGCTAGGCTGGAACAATGCCCTTGGGACCCAGGCCTTCTCCCCACCCCACTTTCCAACATAGGAATATGTCCTAGGGTTGTGGGGCCTGTAATTAACTATTTGATCCTCGGACCTAGTCTGACTATGGTATTCTAGATGGAGAAGTTCTTTCATACAGAGAGCCTATCCTAGGCAAGACAAATTGTACATCATTGGATTCTGGCACCACTCAGTTGGATTGGTAAATTGTGGGTGACAAAAAGCAAAATGTCTTATAGCCTCCAGTGTCCACTGATAGACTCTGGCTCTGTTAGGACATAATTTTGCACTGCAGACTAAGGGAACTGGCCCTGTCTACTGTAGGAGGTCCTCATAGGTATACGCCTTAGGGCACCATGGGCAAGGGTCCCTGGACTGCCATCCCAAGAGCCTCAAAATCCTACCATAAAGGGTAATAGTCTCCTGTGTAGGAAATATCCTAGAGGAAAGAGCCAAGAAGAAGTTTGCCTTACGGAAATCTGGACCTAGGAGATTGGGGCCTGACAGGCTGGACATAGCTTGCATAGGCGGCTTTTTCTTAGGAGGTTTATGTGGGACCCCATAAACCTCGAATGGACTGAACCAGGAGTTTGGGACCATGCTCTTTCCTCTGGCCAGCCCTTGACCTTTCCCAGAGAAATAAAGAACAGCAAGAAAAGGAAACTGGTTCAGGCTGACCAATGACCAATGCTCCCAGTTCCGGAGAGCCAGGGGTTAGAGAGTCTGTTCCCAGAAAACCTGACACTGTGTCTTTAGACCGGTGGCTACACTTTTGAAGGGCTGGGCGTGGCTTGCATGGGCAGCTGCCACTTCAGCCGCCTTGGCCCAGCCACTGCTGCCACTTTTAGATGGCTGGCAGGCACCTGGTCTTCTTCTCCTTAACAAATTTAAAAGAAGCAAAAGGACAGATCAGAAAGCAAAAGGAGTCCAATATCACTCACCGCTCTGAAGTTCAATGTTCTCCTGACTGGCTTGCCAAAAGATGTAATGTCGGGTGCTGGGCATCCTGAAGACGCTTCCAGCTCCCTCCTGTTTGGAAGAGGTTCTTAGCCTTGCTAACCCTGAAGAATGGGGAAAGGGAACCTGGAGGCACAGTGAGGTTGCCATTCAAATAAGTATCATGGACCCAAAGAATTTTGCAGCAAAGCGATTTATTAGGCAAAGAGAGAAGAGAAGAGAGAGCTCCCACGCTGTTGTGGGAGGGGAACCTGGAGAGGGATATCCATTCAGGTAAGGAGCAGCCAGAGTTTTAACCCTTGAGTTATTCCCTCGCCATTCATATTCTCATCCAATCAGAGGAGTTCTTTCAAACTTCCTCTGGAGTGATTGACCTTTGACTCTGATACCAGATTGGCTACTTGGTCCACAACAGCGGCCCCTCCTCCCAGAGCTTTTGGCCAGCTTTTTGGACAAAGGAGCCCACCTGGCTTTTCCCACCTAGCCTGTGAAACCTAGACAAACAACTTTACATTTGAAACCCCTCTGGTTCCCGGATGGAGGTATGGAGCCAGGAAACTCCTGCGTTTGAAACCACGCCCTTTGTGGACCCAGGAAGAGATGTTTTTCTTTAACACAGTCTCTCAGTAATAGCACTCAAAGGTATTTCCTCTCAGCAAGGTGGTTTACTTCTATAGAAGGGTGTAGTGTATGGTTGGAACAATGGTGGCTGCATGCTTGGACAAGGGGGGAGGGCGTACTTATGCCTGATGGGGTTCGTCCCTACCACTGTGTCATTTTCTATTGACCAGGGTTAGACCAAACAAGCTAGACTAATCCCAATTGGCTATTTTAAAAAGAACAGGGGTTTGAGCTGGACTGGCAGGGGGGGTATTTTGGCAGGAAGGATGGTTATGGGCATGTCAGAGCAGATAGCCAGGGGTGATCAGGTGACTGGGATGAGTCAGGATAGAGCCAGGTAGAGGGGGAGCAGATGTGAACTACTGCTTAGAACTGGTGGAGAATGTTGTTTACTGGAATTATAAGGAAGGTAAACTTTAAAATAGAGAATTAAAGAATAAGAGAGCTGAACATGCTGACATACTGATTCTTTGAAGAGAAACTTGTGGTTCACTGTAACAATTAGTAATAAAACTTGGTTATAGTTTAATTGTTATGATTGTTATCCTCAGTGTACCATTGACTTCAAGTTTCTGCAGAAGTGAACTGCATTACTTGGAATTTAGTACAGGATTTGTAGTTATCCAAGTTTTTCTCAGTGTCCCTACTTTACTTCAGTTATCAGTAGTATCTTCATGCCCACATCAGTCTCTGCACTACATAGGCCTCTTGCACTTCTGTATATCTTGTGAGCAGAGGCACTGGCAGACTTTTTTTTCCAACTACATATTCATGTATACTTGTATAGCAAACAGCCTTGGAAGATTGGATGTCTCTTTCTGGAGTAGAGTGCAGATTTGCTTACTTTTAACATAATAAAGTTTCCATTGTATGCACTCCATTTTTAAAGATTGAAGTTTCGTAGGCTCAACATTCCTCGTCTGTGAGACAAACATACTGAATGTGCAGGATTTACCATGCTGCTTCATGTAATCTTCATGAGACTTGGAGGGGAGGGAGGGCAAGGGCAAGGGCAACCATTGACATGAAACAAATGCTGCTTGTTGTGCTGGGAGTAATAAAGTTCTTTGGCTCTAACCCAGGAGTTTCATATCTTCTGATAGCAATCATAAAACTGTAGCATGCTTAACTAGCTTGCTTGATAGTAAAATCTCAGACCTTCCAAATTACATTTTTTTTTTAGACAGGGTCTCATCTCACTGTGTTGCCCAGACTAGACTGCAGTGGCTTGATCTCAGCTCACTGTCACCTACACCTCCCAGGATCAAGTGATTCTCCTGTCTCAGCTTCCCGAGTTGCTGGTATTACTGGCGTGCGCCACTACCGCACAGCTAATTTTTGTATTTTTAGTAGAGACGGGGTTTCACCATGTTGGCCAGGCTGGTCTCAAACTCTTGACATCAAATAATCTGCCCAGCTCGGGCCCACAAAGTGCTGGGATTAGAGGCGTGAACCACTTTGCCTGACTGAACATCTTTACTTCTTTAATACTTACATACGTTATGCCCTTGCCCATCTCCCAGCATTAAACTGCTTTTGCTTGTTAGGGGCTGCTAAGCTTACTGCTGCAGCAGATAGGGTATGTTTGTTGTTGTTGTTTGTTTGTTTTCGTCAAGATCTAGCTCCAGCACTCCTGCCCCTCCTCTCCAGGGAAGCCAAACTGTACCTTGTATTATTTCCGGTTGATTTTAGGCAAGAAAGTTTCCTATTCCTGCCTCTGTGGTAGCAGATAACAGTTTGTTATTGGTGTATGATTCTTTACCCAAGAGAGTTTCTTCACCTTTCAGCCAGTGAAAATATATGTCTATCTTCATCTCTTCAGTTTCACTGGGTTTTTTGCAATCTCTTGAGAGCCAGATGCTTTTCCCTAGTGGAAAGGCAGTTTGGTTTCTACTCCTCTATAGAAGCAGTAGCTCTTTGCGTGTTCCCTGGTGGCAAGATAATTTGTTGCCTTCCCCAGGGCTTGGGATTTTTGCATAAAAAAGAAGTATCCAGAGAAGTGAGCAGGTTTCCTTTTCCTGAATCCCCACAGCAGACAAATGCTGTTTGCACATTTGCAACATTAAAAGAAACTTTCCCTGTTCTTTTGCATTGCTCTCAACTTTCTAGTGAGCACCTAGATGCAGACTTCCCTTATGTCTGAGGATCTCAGCTCTTGAAAATCAACATTTTCATGCAAACTTGTCCTTTAACAATTTGTTTAATTTTTAGCTGATTGTTTTCTTTCATGGGCATGTGGTGGTCATCTCTTTGTCCCATGTCCCACAGGAGGTTCATGTGTCTATACCTCCTTTTGGAACTCCATTTTCGTGGGTGCTTTGTGTTGTCTTCTCTCTGATGGATTCACAAAGAGTTATGATTTGTGTACATTATCCAGATTCTTCTCATTTTTCAGTTGAGTACAACATTATTTAATAGCGTTCTATAATTCTAAATTAAATCATTTTCTAATATTTATAAAACCGACAACGGTATATAAATGGTTTCATGTGAGTGATCAAGAATAGTAGCTAGAATATTTCCATTTATATCTCACTTCCTCAAGGTATATACAGATTAATTCTAGCATAAATAAGGCTATTTACAAATCTCTTAATGCAGAATTTAACATTGTTTTAAGTATTTAGTGAAGCAAATAGCTACTTCAATATAAGTGTCTATCCACCTAAAAACATAATGAAAAAGTAAGTACTAAATATAATAGCTTGTCTTTTGTTCTTTATATTAATTGCCTGAATAATGTAAATTGGGTAATGTCATACACAGATGTGAATGAGAGCATATATGAACACTTTTGTTTTTGCACAAATGAAAGCAATGTTTATTAATTATTCACCCATTTTTCCATCAAGATATTTGATATCTATTATGTGCCATGCACTGTGGATAGAAATATTGATTATTTAGGGGCTCTGGCATAAAAGAACAGTTCTGAAGAACTGAATGATGAAAAAGTGTTTTAAAATCTGTAATAAGAATAAGTACAGGATATAGCTGAGAACAAAGGAAGAAAATTGGGGGGAAGGAAAATCCGTAATTTAAGGAGTTACTTGTATACTAATTCATTGAATTCCCACTATTGCATAATTTAATTATTTCAATTTTTACAGTTGGTCAAAATGGAGTTCATTAATCTTAAAAGGAATAAAAAGCTTGCCTCAAGTCTTAAATGTAGTACATTTTCATCTAGGTGAAATAAACATAGAGAGACCTAAAATTCTGCCAAATTATCCCTATAGTATGTAATTTGATTAACTTTATAATGTATTGGCATTGTTCCATGAATAAATAAGGTCATTTGCAAAATAATATTTAATATGTTTAAATGTTGAAAAATATTTGTACATGTAGATACTATCAAGAAAAAATTCTTTCCAAGTAGTGAATAAACTATTAATTTAACGTCAGTAAATTGAACAGACCGTTAAGGATATCAAGGACCAATAATAAACTTAAATACATCATTCATGCTACCATGAGTCTCTATTACTGCTATACTTTATGTGCTTCCATTTTCTGAAATCAATAATGTTTACCTGGATGGTATTGCTCAGTACCATTAAAGGGTATGGAAGCACTGTTAATTCACCCTGAAAAAGTTTTTTTGCATTTTTAAAATAACTTCAATTTCTTTATAATTTCAATTTTTATTTTAGATTCAGAGTGTGGATGGGCAAGTTTGTTACATGAGTTTATTGCATGATGCTGAGCTTTGAGGAATAAATAATCCCAACACCAGCCAGGTAGCAAGCATAGTACCCAACTGGCAATTTTCCAGCCCTTGCACTCCTCTGTCTCTTTCCCCTAGTAGTTCCCAGTATCTATTGTTCCCATCTTTATATCTATGTGTATTCACTGTTAGCTTACACTTATAAGTGAGAACATGTGGCATTTGGTTTTCCGTTCTTGCATTAAATTCATTTAAGATAATGGCCTCTAACTGCATCCATGTTGCTGCAAAGGACATAATTTCATTATTTTTTATGATTGCGTAATGTTCCATGGTGTATATGTACTACATTTTCTTTATTCAATCCACCATTGATAGGCACCTCAGTTTATTACATGTCTTTGCTACTGGTACTAGTGCTGCAATGAACATATGAAAATCCATGTCTTTTTGGTGGAACACTTGATTTGCCTTTGGGTATATACTCAGTAATAAGATTGCTGGATCAAATGGTAGTTCTGTTTTAAGTTCTTTGAGAAATCTTCAAACTGTTTTTCACAGTGGCTGAACTAATTTATATTCCCACTAGCAGTATATAACTGTTCCCTTATCTTTTCATCCTTACCAGCCTCTGATTTTTTTTCTATTTTTAATAATGCCATTTTGACTGATGGGAGATTATATATCACTGTGGTTTTTAATTGTATTTCTCTGATGATTAGTGGTGCTGAGCATTTTTTCATGTGTTTGGCAGCCACTTGTATATCTTTTGAGAAGTGTCTATTCATGTCCTTTGCCCATGTTTTATTTATTTATTTATTTATTTATTTATTTATTATTTATTTATTTATTAATTTTTTTTTTGAGATAGAGTCTTGCTCTGTTGTAACCGGAGGGAACATACTCAGCTCCCAGTTCAGAAGACGTTCTTGACCTTGCTAACCCCAAAGAATGAGGAAATGACCCATGGCCCAGGAGGGTGGTGAGTTTGCTGTTGGAATAAATATCATGGACCCAGAAAGTTTTGCCAAAAAGTGATTTATTAGACAGACAGAGAGAGAGAGAAAGAAAGACAGGTCCCATGCTACCGTGGGAGGGGGCCCAGAGAAGGAATCTGTATAGGTAGGGAGCAGTTGGAGTTTTAACCCTTGAGTTATTCCCTCCCCATTCATGTTCTCATCCAATGAGAGGAGTTCTTTCAAACTTCCTCTGGTGCGATTGATCTTTGATTCTGATACTGGATTGGCTGCTTGGTCCACAACTCTGAGTTACAGAGCCCCCTCCTCCCAGAGCTTTCAGTGGTTTTTTTTTTTGGGGACAAAGGAGCCTCACCTCTCTTTTTCTATTTCTTTCTCTTGCATTATTGCTTTGCCTAGGACTTTCATAACTATGTTGAATAGGAGTGGTGAGAATGGAGTCCTCTCCAACTTCTTAAACCATTGAAATAAGGTTAAAATCGATTCTTAGACATGTTTGAACAGAAAAGTAAATAAACACAGATAGATTTGAGGAATTTATAGGGGAAACAGGAAAGTCACACAAACCTCATTTATGGGCAGGGATGGAGGTGGTGGTGGTTATGGAATGAGGAGCTCCAGTAACACTGGAGACCTTTCTTTTCAATTCCCTATGAGGAGAGTCATTGTGCATTCTAAGGTACAAACCCACCTATTGCAGAACACTTGTATCATAGCAAGTGCCTTTGTAATTAGCAAGAATGAGATTATATTTAGTAGATTTTAAGAAAAGGATATACTTATTGTCTTTTAATTGTGTTGAAAAACAGACTGTACATTCTCAGCAAACTGATACAAGAGCAGAAAACCAAACACCACATATTCTCACTCATAAGTAGGTGTTGAACAATGAGAACACATGGACACAGGGAGGGGACCATCACACACGGGGCCTGTGGGGTGGGAGCCTAGGGAAGGAAGAGCGGGTTGTGGTGGGGTGGGATTGGGGAGGGATAGCATTAGGAGAAATACCTAATGTAGATGACGGCTTGCTGGATGTAGCAAACTACCACCATGACAACGTGTATACCCATGTAACAAACCTGCATGATCTGCACATATACTCTAGAATATGAAGTAAAATAAATAATTTTTTAGACAAACACATGATAAGCACTTTGGGAGGCTGAGGCAGGTGGATCACGAGGTCAAGAGATCGAGACTATCCTGGCCAACATGATGAAACCCCGTCTCTAGTAAACATACAAAAAATTAGCCAGGTGTAGTGGTGCGTGCCTGTAGTCCCAGCTACTCGGGAGGCTGAGGCAGGAGAATTGCTTGAAACAGGAAAACGGATGTTGCAGTGAGCCAAGATTACTCCACTGCACTCCAGCCTGGTGATAGAGCAAGACTCTGTCTCAAATAAAATAAAATAAATGATAAATTTTTTAATTCTGGAAAATGGCGCTGTAAATAAATTTTACTATAATTCTGAAACACATACACATTTCTCCCATTCCTAGGATTATAATATCCATTATTAAAATTAAAAATTAGAAATAGTTGATTACTGTTGTGACAAGGGAGCTAGAAGAAAATTACTTCTAGCTAGAATTTTTCTAGTTTTTCATATAACCATTAAAACCTCAAAGACTTGATGTGAGGATGACAAATATAAATAAAATTTATAAGCCAAACACATATATATTTAAAACATATATTTGAGGCAAACGAAAGCGAGAAAGATAATAATTCATTGAGTAAAATTAGTACCTGTATGTTTGCCTGGCTTATTGTTTGTATTACATTGCCATCTGGTGGTTTAACTAGGTGTTGATATCAGAGAGCCTGTATAAGATCAGAAACAAATTTACTGCAAGAGATAAGAAAATGATGTATCTTGTTATTTTAAGTCCAGGATCCTATAAACCATATTTTAAGATTAAAAGGAGGATTAACTTCTTAGGCACAAAACAGTGGAGCTACAATCAAGCACCTCAATTAGTCTCTCAGGTATTTCAATTTACTGATTCTCTAGTGATGCTCGGTGGTTATTGTGTAATCACAAGCTGGAAACCTGGCAGAGTCACACTTAGAGTGATTAGGAAAAATTTTAAAAGTGGTTGTGTTAGCTAGGATTCTCTATGGAAACTGAATCAACAGAACTTATATAGCATATATAGATTCATAAGAGAAAATTTATTATGGGAATGGCTTGCATGATTATGGAGGCCAAGAAGCCCCACAGTATGACATCTACAAGCTGGAGAGCAAGAAAAGCTGGTAGTGTTACTCAGCCACAGTCTGAAGGCCTGAGAACAGGCCAGGGTGAAGATTGCAGTCCAAAGGCTAAAAATCCAGGAGTTACGATGTCTGAGGGCAAGAGAAAACAGATGTTCTCCTTAAAAAAAAAGCAAATTTGACCTATGCTTTTTTGTTCCAACTAGGCTTTCAACAGGTTGGATGATGCCCAACCACATTGGTGAGGGTGATATTCTTTACTCAGTCTACTGATTCAAATGCTAATCTCTTCTGCAAAGAGCATCATGGACACACCCAGAAATAATGTTTTACCAGCTCTCTGGATATCCCTTAATCCAGTCAAGTTGACATGAAACTACTCTAAGCCTTCATAATTGAGCTAATATATATGAGTTATATAATATATATATATTTATATATCATTAGTCATGATATCATTGATATATATGATATATCATTCCAATGATAATGATACATATATCATCAATATATATTTGCATATCATAGTCATCAGAACTTTAGATAGTTACTCTTTTACATTTTTATGTGCATTTTTTTTGTTTACTTGTTTTGTTCTTGTCACCTAAACATCACTTGTGGTGTGGGATAGCAAGAAGACAACATAAAATCTGAGGATAGGTGAAGAGAGATGTTATTGCTTGGGATTACGACTTTAAGTGTGTGTGTGTGTTCCATCTTTCCTTTGTTTTTCTCTCTGACTCTCTTAGAACCAGGTGGCTTTTATTCTTTTTTGCTAATTCAGTGAAGCAAATGCAGCCTTATGGCATCCTCAGCAGTACGGTGGTCCCTCAATATTTTACTAATTTTTCTGTTTGGTTTTGTTTTTGGAGAGATATTTATCTGACTTTATTTAACAAGCAGACTCCTGAAGATAATATGGAAGGAAGAGGAACAGGTATTCCTAACATTTAAGTTAGGTAAGATCAGAATCATTGGGTCATTTTTGGAGGAATATGCCAAGAATGAAAATGGAATAAAATTTGAGATTACAAATAAGTTATGAGGATATTTCTTTTAACATTTCATATAAGAATGAATAATTGAAGTTTCAAGTTGGACATTTCTTAAAATAGAGGTTCAATTTCACCATCAATTTAAAATTTAAAATAGTAATGAAAATTCAGATTCAGTTTTTGTCTGCCCCTACATCAATGCAGGGCAGTTTCATTTCCAACAGAAACATCCAGTTTCACAAATGGCTAGTTGATAAACCATGAGAAAAGTTACCATGCAGCTTAATCAACTTACTCTTCATTAGGCATAGTTACCTTCAAGGAATTTGATAAATAGTATTATTGATAGCAAACTCCATTCATGCTTTATTTAAACTTTTAAAATATTGACTACTCTTTTGTGTGTCTTTACAATTTTGCATGTTATAATTTTGTTTGGGTCACATTCTTTTCTTAAATTTTCATTTTTTTCTTTTCTAGTAGTCTCATAAAGCAAAATGGTAACAATGAGAATGAAACAAAACTAAAATTTTGTTTTATGTAATGCTATTTTAATTAATACATTTATACTTTTCCTTTCTAAAATAAATATTTGGTCATATAATTAGAATTTATTTCAAACTTTTATAAAAAATTCAGAAATTCGAAGTATATTCAAAGTAAAACTCATTAGGAAAAAATTTCTTTGGGGCACTCATATCGGGAAGTGTAAAATTCAACCACTAGATGGTGGAACTAATCCAAGTATCAGTAATTAAATAGTCCTCACAAGATTTCTTCCAATTTTTGAAAGTTCAGTGATTTTATTATTTTGAGTCAATTTTTACTTTTTATTTAGTATACCATTTAATTCAGCTTATTAATTATTTCTGGTTTTGTGCTTTTTTAATCTATTTTTCACTCATATAGAAATTTTTATTTATATGACCACATGATTTAAAATGAAAGAATAGAATAAATATTTCCCCCATTTCAAATAAATCATAAAATTCTCTCATTTATCACTTTTAAACATAGCTTAAGACAAATGACATCTTTTTTTTTTTTTCTCTTGGAGACACGTACAAGACACAGAAGATGACAGCAAATATTTATAAAAGAATCCATAATGTTTTTATGCTGTTTACCTTTCATAATTTTGAACAATTCTGAATTATTTGCTTCAAATGAATAATAAATTGCAGGCACAGGTAGTAAAACCATCAAGCATACTAGTTCACCATGTTGCAGACTTTAAAAAATACAGGACAAAGGTTTACAATAACTATTTGTGCTATGTAATGAAGAAACACCCAATCAGTTTTTACATGATTTTTGTATACACACGTTTCAATCAGTAAACGTTGACTACAAGATCAGTGCAATTACACTTGTTAGGGCACAGAGAATATTGGTATTTTTGATGAAATTAAGTCCATGAACACACATAGTAAAATGTAGAGGTTTTCAATTGGCTTACAGGAAGTCTGATTTTTACAAAACTAGATTAATGAAAAGTCACAACTGAAATCACACTTTCAATAACAAAAGATATATTTGTATGGTAGCTAGTTTTAATTAATTCAATTTGTTTTTCAAGTTCGGACATAATCTTCAACTTTGTGTGGAACATAGTGGGAAGTATAATAATTTTCTCTGAAAAACCTATTTTTTACTATGCAAACATGCACACATCAGAATTTTAATCAAACCATTTGGCTGCCATCTGTGACACTGGCAGAAAACTGAAAATGTAGATTTATTTATTACTTGATTTTCTTGAAAAAACTAGATGAGCCATTTATGCTAACATGGGAATCTAATTATCAATAACTTCAGTGTTTTGTTTGTACTGAGACAATAGAGATAATATATTCATTATGTTTCCATTTTAGTTATCTCAAGGTAAACTTTTTAAAACTGTTGGACCAATTGAAAAACTTACTAGAATATAGTTTGGGGACAACTGTTGAGAACATTTACAGATCATTTTTTGGATTACATTAAGTCTTTATAAAAGATTCATTTCAATCCAACAGCATTTCTTGTTTTGGTGTACAGAAAACAAAAGTGTCATTACAGTTTTTAGTTTTCATCTTGTAAGATTTAACCCAAGCCACAGTGGGAAAGCTACATAATTAGACAATAAATCATGAGCCCAAAGTCTATCCTCAACCAATCTAATCATGCTTATATAAAGCAATATCAAAGACTAGAGAAACATAATTTATGACATGAGATTGAAGGTGATTCTGAATCAACAGAATTTTATTTTTCTTTTACCATGCCCAAGTAATGTTTGAAGTAACATTACTTGGGAAGATTTGTTGAATTGACACAAACTAGCACAGAAATACACCAATACACACATACCAAAGTCAATTCTGAAATGAGTTACAAAACTGTTCAGTGGTAGTCTTCCCATTATAAAAGCTGATTTCATGCCTTTTAAGCAGGTATGGAATCATTGGTTGGACAGATTAAATGAAAACATGTAGATGGGAGCCCTTTACTGGTGGCAAAATTTAAAAATATGTTATTATTTGGTTATTATCGGTATTCCCTCATAGCAGCTCCTCTTAAAGACTGTTAGTCGGAATTCAGTTTTTTATAAAAGAAATAATAATAGCATACTACCTTGGCTAGAGGCAGGAAGTTGAGCCATGATTATGTTTAATTTTTATTTAGTTTTATTTTTCATCTGTAAATGAAGTCATATTATTTGTGAAACACCAAGGCCAAGGATCTTTCACCTCATTCTGTAATGAGGTTATCTCATGTTATTTATTGCAAAAATCCCGAAAAGCAGTATTTGGGTCTCATTGAAGGGCGTGGGCCAGAGATATGCATACAGAAATTGTCCCTGTAGCCTTCTTTTCATGACACGCATGAACTCTAGTAGTGTCTAGAATGGAATTAATGATTTGGGAGGCCGAGCAACGGACTTTGAGAGATATTTTTAAGTATCCTACAAATATCAGTTGGCTATGAAGGCAGACAAAAATTGACCTTTATCCTAGTATCCTTCTAACTATGACTGAAGATAGCTCTATTACATAAAATAAAACCACAAGTTTTATTTTACTGTAGAGTTGAATAAGAAAGCAAAAAAAAAAAAAACAAAAAACTATCAACCTTGAAAAGAGTGAATCTAGACTGATCACATGGTAAAAATACAAACTGAAATCCTTCAGCTAAAGTGTAATCAGTCAGGGGAGTGTAGGTGGTGCATGCATTTAATAATAGTTTAGGATATTAAAGAATTAAATGGATAATGGGACCCACCATTACTTATTGACTTCTGTTGCTTCTTCTCCCAGCAAATTTGGGACGTTTTCACCTGACATAAATTATTTTACTTAGATTATGTTTATTCGAATGAGAGCTTTGTCATTAATGTACAGCAAAATTTACAAGTCACCATTCTTGCAAATACAAGACTGAATTGTTCACAGTTTTTTAAGTGTTTTTTTGTTTTGTTGTTGTTGCTGTTTGTTTTTGTTTTGAGACAGAGTCTTGCTCTGTTGCCCAGGCTGGAGTGCAGTGGCACAATCTCTGCTTACCAAGACCTCTGACTCCCCGATTCAAGTGGTTTTCCTACCTCGGCCTCTCAAGTAGCTAGGACCACAGGTGTGCTCCACCACACCCAGCTAATTTTTTTGTATTTTTAGTAGGGATGGAGTTTCACCATGTTGGCCAGGCTGGTCTTAAACTTTTGACCTCAGGAGTTCTTGGCCTCCCAAAGTGCTACGATTACAGGTGTGAGCCACTACACCTGGCCAGTTTTTTAAGTGTTTCATACAGTGTAAGTCTAAGCAGTCAGAAATACCTATATCTCAAATTCATTTAACTTTTCTATGAATCAATCTTATTTTCTCAGACATAAAAAGTATCATAATACATTACATTGAGTCTCTACAGTTGACTATATGCTGTGAAGGACATGAAAACAGCTGAGAAACAATTAATTGCTACTTTTAAACTAACTAGAAACCACCAAGTTATTTGACTGTTAAATAAAGTTAATTTTATCTACTTGTTCAGTGAGTGTTGGCAAGTATGAATTAAATCTTTGAAAAATTCACTTACAACTAGCAATTTTAAAGACTGAAAGATTAATTTTTATTATTGAAAGGATATGATTATTTGCACTAAAATTGAAAAGATGAACTGTTATCATTAAGTTAAAGCTCCTTCAAAAGTGGGTAAGTGTATTCTTTAGAGAGTTAAAAAGAAGTAGCAATATAATAAATTTTCAATTTAGTTAAGCTTACTTAACTAATGATCAAATACATTAAGTTGTAGAAAATTTTACAAACTTTATATTTTTGCATACACTTATCTTCCTGGAGTTTTTGAAATAAGAAAAGTACAAGTGTATGAGGCAAAGGAGAAGATTCAGTTACTTCTGCTGTGTTATGAAATCTCTGGTAATCACTTAATACAATACAATACATGCATACTCGGCATCCAAACTATATTTTACCCTCAAGTTCTACCTGATAAAGTAGTGGAATAAAGATGATATTTTCCATAATTGATTAATAATAATCACGTATTTTATACCCATTGCTTTGAAGAAGAAACCTTAAGCAACTAGAAATGTCAATCTAGAAGGCAGAAAAGCTGGAAAATTTCATGAAGACTAGAAGATTTACACTTATAAGATCATTTACCTTTGGATATGTTAAAAAAGGAGGGGGCATAAAATCTAAAGTTTGGTAAATCTTTGCTTTACAGGGCTTCAAGTTATAGAGTTTTCTTTCTTCTCTTTCTCTCATCATTTCTCTCTCTCTCTCTGTGTCTCTTTTATTTTTCTATTTCTCTCAGGAGCTCCTGCAATTTCAAACCTTGGAATTGAGTTGGATTTAAGGAGGAAAACCCGTATTCAGCTTTAATCTAAATGAATTTTACTACTTTAGACAGAGGTACAAAACTCTATTCAAAACAGTTATTGAAATCACATGTTTAAATCTGACACTTGAATAATAAGTGTGTTGCAGTTTCTCAGAGCAACCTCTGCTCCTCTTTCACTCACCGTATCAATTTCTCATTGTTTTCTGCATTTTTTCTCTTTTCTGCTAGCTGAAATTGAGATCGATATTCATTATTTTCTTCTGAGTTAACTTTTTTATGTTAACTGAATCTATTTTGGTTTTGTTTCTTTATGATATTACTTTCAAATAAAGTATTGATATAGTCATTTATCAATTTTATTAAGTCTTTTGATTATTAAAGGATTAAAATCCACTTCTAAACCTGTTTAGATCAAGGTGAGTTTTTTACTCCTCTGTAGAAATGTAAAGATAATATTCTATTCTCCTTTTCTTACAGTTTTATTGTGAGACCTGTGCAAATTGCTATATAAAATACAATTAAGTATTAAATAAAATTGTTGCACTGACTACATTGATTAGAGTCCAATTTTTAGAACTTATACTTCACTTTTTCAGTAATTTTATTTTTCTGTCTGTAGTGGCCACAATGTGTCACTAGCCAGCGCTATGCAGACTTACAAAGGATTATCCACTAAGAACAAAAACATGCTACAACTGGAAGACATTTTTATCAAACATCTTCGTCTTATCTCCTTGTTATAGAGACAAAGATGATGAGGGCCAAAAAGGAAGTCATTTTCTCATTGAATAAGAGAATCAAAACTGGTTTCCAGGATATCTAATTTTGGGGATAAAATTGACAGGGAGAAAATAGAATTTCAAGTTTGAATTCTGAATTCACTACTGTGTCGTCAGTGGTAGAATAAGGATATCAATACTTATCACACAGATTTGTGGTCTGAATCACGTGAGAGACATAGGTGAAAAATGTAAAACAAGAATTAGCATACGACAAGCTCTCAGCAAATCAATTAATCCTTCATTCCCTTTCTCTCCCCCTACTCCTTTAATTTTTAAACTAATTTGGATCATGATTATTACTCTGTGTGCCACCCATTATTCACATGTAGAATGGATTGTATTATCCTCTACTTGGAAATATCTTTCAAAGTGGGTAACGGGAAAACAAATTTGAAGACTGTGCTGAAGGAATCAATGGCATGAACAACTCTAGATATTTTTTCTTTATTTGGATATGACATGAATGGGCCCATACTATAAACTCCTATTAAAATGAATCACCAACAAAATGATATTTGACAGGAAAGCCATATATTGAAAAATTTCACTTTTACCATTGGTTTGATTGATACTGTTTGGCACTTTATTTTATAAAACTACACTTTACTTAAAATAAATCATTTTATTCACATAACTTTCCAGGGCACTATGCATTTTTAAACAAGACAATCAACTTACTATTTAAAGAACAAAGTCTTAGTCACCTCAATGACTTTCTGACTATAAATTAGAAAACAATATTCTCCTTGTAATATATGTGCCACCAGGGCAAGAATTACAAATTAGGAGCAGGTAAGGAAATGGTTGTTGACTCTCATTAGTATTCTGATTCTCCTTCAGTCAGATTTATAAAGTATGACCTATTGCATCCAACTCCATCATTTTCCAATCATTCTTGGGACTATCAACTCTATGGGCATTGTTTAGCAGCCTTGAAACACTGAACTTTTTATAGTGTTACTACAGAGAAGAACACATTAAATGATCAAATAATCTTTTATGAGCTCAGGAAAAAAAATGCCTAACATGAACATTTAAACATCTTCTGTTTCTGTGATGTTCATTTTTAAAGAGTGAGTGAAAAATTTAAGAAACAAAGGGAATGTGTCTAGGGATAGTACTAATAATATTGGAATTTTATAATTTAGTTTATAATCAAGATAATTACATATATATGATTATATATGATGTACAGTTTCTAATCTTTTATCACACTCCACCACATAATTCCTCTTATATTCTCTTTTCTGACTGTGGCCAAATACCTAAAGAATATTGTATATACTTGTCATTATATAAATTTCACCATAAGGACATTTTTATGCCAGATGCAGTAATAGAAACTGAAGAAAATGTATCAAACATACCTCCTGTATTTTTGAATTTTTTTTCAAATAGTCTAACCTTGCTTGCATGAGAGTTTCCACTTGTATTATAATAGGCAAATAGATACACACTTTTCATTTATTCTAAAATAATAGTTTAACATAGTCAGGATGCTTGGATTGGCAGCTATTAAATACAATTTTAAGCCAGGGGATTTTTTTAGGATCATAGTGTTATTCTGTGATGATGGAACTCATGATGTAGGAGTTGATTTCTCGTTGTCAAAAATCATTGCCCATCATATCAAAGCAGTGAGACCATGAGCTGTGTGCAGTTTTACTCATTCCTTCTGTGTACCTGAATCAGACATGTGGTAAACACATAGTAGAATATTCTTACAGTCCCCTTAGAAACTTAAAACTTCAATTTGCAAAAGTCATCCTAAGACACTAAAAGTAACTTATGAAAGGATAACTTCCAATGTCAATTGGTGAGATGTGCTCTAACTAGTGTGCACGAAAGAGAATGTGAAGTTAGAATAGTAACTGTAGGACTGTAGATTGTTATCTCAAGATCAGCATCAAATACATTCATTCATGTAGTATTTTCACATGCATTCTGGTCTAAATATCTGACTGTATCTTTCATTTTGAAATCTGTAGAACAAAGTCAGTGTCTGAATTTAGAGACTACTTTGACCATTTTGATTCAAATGTGTAAAGGCTAAACCAGAATAATTTACAACACCCAATGAAGTAAAATTATATAATTGATGAGAAAATAAAACATTAACAATAATTAAACATTTTTTACTTTTCTTATCCTCAAAAATATTCAACATGATATGTATGGTTATTACAAAATATATTACACAAATCACATTAGCAAATAAGGAATGGCTGAATTAAATGATTGATCGAAGGAAGGAAAGATGTAAACTGTTTAAATTCTTTCAACTTGTAATGAACTGTAAACTTCACCCACAACATTATTATATCAGTGACATCAACTACATTTTACATAAGATGAAAATAAAACATCATTGCTTTTATTAATCCCAATATATTTTATTTCATCATATAAATGAAATAATCTACTATAAAGACCTTTAGTTTTGTTCTACTTATTAAAGAACATGGTTAAGACTGTTGTGTAATTGACTAAATAGTTAAATGTAAATGGGTAAATAGCTTTTTATGTTGGTATTACAGGGTAGCTATTTGATAATGGAATATATTTTTCTTACCTACTTAAAAATTACATAAAAACAAGTATTTCACAGAGTTCAAACACTGATGTTTTTGAGTAGCAAATTGTTCAAAAGAATTTAATTAATATAAACTTAATAAATTCATTTAAACAAGTATTTACATGCAAAAGTAACATTTTTATTGCCCATTTGAAAAATAGTTTTGCTTTCTGGTTTATAAGCAACTTTTACTAGTTTAATTATTTGAGTGCTTTCAAATGTTTTTGGATGCTATTACAAAATCACATCCTTAACTTTTAAGTAAATTGGAAAAATTATAAGAATTTATTTTTTAATCCCTCATAAATATTTTAAAAGTGCACATTGTTCTATGGTTTTTGCCTATAGAATAAATACAACATTTTTATGTAGAAAAATATTCTTGTAATATAACTAGCACATAATCACTGTTTCTTAACCATTTTGGGATCCTGAAACTTTTTGATAGTAATGAAAGCACAGATATGCTAGCAAGAAAAATTTACTCACATAGAAACACACATACACATACATACACATGCAAACAGACACACACAGAGTTTGTTTATAAGCTCAGGAAGTTTAAAGATCTGCTGAAGATTATGGTTGGGTTTGCCATGAATCATAAAAACCAAGTCAAATACCTTTGAATTTGATTCTTAACAAGTATTTGTGGCTGAGAAACCATGAGACATTGGCATGTCCCAAGAATGTAATTACCAATGAACAATGGCCATTGAAAAAATTTGAACAGATATAATTGAGGCTCAAGATTGTTTAATGGCACAGATAATATAACTCAAATTATGATCCCAGTAACAATGAAGACTTGTTTTAATGTGTAAGTGGGGTGGGTGATAATAATAATTATTTTTATAAATATTTGTGTAAGTAATTATTTGTGTTAAATCATACATAAACAATAAAGTCAACATAATAAGTAAAATGAGAGAAAGTAGAATGCTGGGGAGAGCACATGTTTAAAATATATGCGTACACAAAAGAGTAAGCAACAGTGTATATCAAAAATAAAATGGGAAAAAATCGTATTAGGTACATCATGTCACCCCAAAATGATAGTCATGACGTGCCTGTGTTTGTCTAGCTCTCAGATTATAACTATGATGATAATTCAGAGAAATCGAACAAGCAGAAAACAAAACTATAAGAAAAAAGTCAAAGTGACATAAAACAATGACTGGTATTTGAATAGAAAGAAAAGCAACATCAGGATTTATCAAATAGATGAAAAATTAGGAAAGATTATAAAACACCAATGATTAGATTCTGTTATTAAAAAGATGCTCTACAGAGATACTAAATGGTATGATTCTTTTCATCTGTGGGTACTGCTAAAAAATTCTTTCATGGAAATTTGTGGATTTTGAAATTAGTTTAATTCCAAAATATTTTATCTATTTTGCAAAATTGTAAGATAAATATATAAGATATTTTCTCTGTGGTTACATAAGGGTTTCTGATCACATTGGCCACAGAATATATAGAATGCTAGTTTTGAAGAAAATTTTAGAGACTTTAATATCGGGAGGAAATAATAGTATCTTTCTATTTCAGGTTCCTAAGCAACATTCTTAAGACTAGAAACTTACCTTGAAAAATTATGCTTTTAAACTTAAGGGAATTCAGGTAAAGGAAATTGACTAGGTTAAGGCAAATATATCATGTTTACTGATATAGATAACATTGTTTAAGGAAGGTAAGATACTCTTATCCCACATATACACCAGAAAAATTGCTGCTCCTCTGAAAACTACAATTATTTTTGCCCAATATTGTAGCTTAGTTTTAAGCTTTTCTGTACTGTTTCTTCTGACAATTCTGTGGTAAAGAAGAAATATTATAGGCACCATTTTTTTTCCCTACAGAGTCTGCCATATGGAGAAGTAGAATGAGAGGCTACCTAGGTAATGTAATTTATTAAAAGTTCTCCATCCCAAAATAGATATCCCATCTGTGGGATAATGTCTGAAATTCCTACTACTAAACTCACTTTTATGTAACATAGTGAGGTCCCAGAAAGCTCTTGAGAAATGCAAATAAACTATCACTGATATTCCTTGGATTATGATGAAAACCATGGAGTTTTTCTATTCCCTTTCAAATGTGGAGGTCATGGATTCTTCCTAGCACCTAAGGTTAAAACTCATAGAATGTGCTTTAACTTCTGTAGGCACATTTTCTTTCCAATTAAAGTAAGGTGTTGAATCTTAAGAGAACACTATTTATAAAATTTATTGCTTGTAACATTTTTTTGTTGCTCTCTTACTATTATGAAAATCATAAACTTGGGAATAAGGACACGCTAAACAATTGAACAAGTCTACACTGAAATAGAAGAAGTCAGTGTGAACAAATTGTGCCTTTCATGAAGTGCTCAGTTGAATTTGAAAAAGAACTTTTGCTAGCTTCTAAATGATTAGAAATTTCAACTTTGGTTTTACTTAAAAACTTAAAATTGTTAAATTCTGTTCAATTCTCTGAGTCATGGTTTGTGTCAAGTTTACAGAACTCAAATTACTACATCATTTTTACACTTATCTGAATTATTTCTCCATTTAAAAATGGACAAATTTTTATACTATATCCTAATAATGATACAAAGTGACTCGTAGGACACCAGATAGAAAGAGATGCACAGGATACAGAGGACACTCCTAAAATGGCTGGCAAATAAATAACATTAAAAAATGTATAAAAAGTTATGTTAAGTAATTAAAAGTGTCAGGCATTATTTTCCTATTATGAGACATTTTATATTATGGTTTTTATTCACCATAATTGCATCCAAAATAATTCATAAAATGTTTATTTCTGCATTATTAAAGATCGAAACAATAATAACAAGATGGAGAAAAATGATGCCATCTCATTTAATTATTAACTTGAAGGTCAGTTTCTACAACTTATTCTCATTTATCTTTATCTGATTCGGACACAGTTTCTTTCTTATATTCTGCTAAGCTTGTGGATGAAGCTGCAAGTCTCTCATTTTTTAAGCTGGCATGTAACTATGCCACTCTATTTAATTATTACTCATCATCTGTCTACTTTGAAACTTTGGAGGTTTTATAAAAATATTTGAGTATTTAATCAAAGTTGTCTTTTTATCATTTGTCAGTGAAAATATCAAACCTGTTTTATTCCACTATGCACTCTAATTACATAACCAAAAACATTTAAAAAAATTCTTAGTTCTTTGAAAATATAGGTTTTATTTTGAATTTACACACTTGCAGAATGATTTAAAAAGGTATTAGATCCTAAAGAAATAACCTTGTTTTGTCTTTTCCTCTTTGATGTCAACTAGTAGTAAAATTGTGAACAAATCTGGTAAATCTAGTAAATCAGAATCTATCAATTGAGACTATTCAACTATAAATTGGTTTATATAAATGACGTTTGCCTAAGAACAAGTTTCATTTCATCTCAGGAAAAAATGTTATTTTAAAAAAATTAATCAATGGAATGTTTAAAGGAAAAAACTGGTTCTCTTGAAGCTATCAAATAACTATAAGAAATCTCTAAACATTATGTTTTAAAATATATAAAACCCATAAATTCAAGCTTATTAGTTTCAATTTTCTGCAATGTTTACACAGAGAATATAAGTAATACAAATGAGTTTTCCAGAAAATTTGATTTTATGCAGATCAGATCTGAAAATCATGTGAGTCCAAGATGAAACTGATCTCAAATTATTACTTTTGGGTATTTTCCATTTATGAAAATATGCCTCATTTTAGCTAGTGACACTGTGTAGGAAATATTTTGAATGACAGAGCATTAAAACAATGTATTTTTTTACCTCAAAAAAATAGATGATCAGTTTTTAAAAAGTGATTTTAATTAAATGGTCATGTGTTTCTTTAGTCAAATATAACTGAGAAAGTTTTGACTTGGAATTGATATAGGGGAATCCTTGGAACTCTGTGTGAATATGTGTATGTGAATTATGTGTGTATATTTACATAATTTACACTATTCACAGTCATTGCTTTTCTTTTAAGTCTCGTACACTTCATAGATATCTGTGTAAGTACTTTATTTCCTTTGTGGAAATATATATTGAAGCCTATATCAAATAACCAGAAACCTTTTAAACACTAAGAGCAAGTCTATGTGTTCATTCTGTTTCAGCTATCTGAAATTTGAAAATTTGACAACTATATTTTAAAGTACACAGTTCTTGGAAAAAGAAAAAACAAATAAATTGGGGATTTGGATCATATGGGCTATGACTAAATTAGGCAAGACATACATGCTGACATTTCAAGCATTTATGAAAAAAATTCACTACGGAAAACTAATAGTTTTTCTCCTTCTTTCTTGAATATGTTTACTTAATTTTTTGGAAAGAGGAAAGTAGCTCAGCTTATAAACAGCAGTGGGTTGAAGACAATGCTATTAATATTCTTGTATTTTAGTTATCTAAAAAGATTGCATCATTAGATTTTATGTATTTAAAAGTGGACTTGTAGTTTCTAATTAACAAGGTCCATATGTCAAGACTCAGGAAAACAGATCACTTAGGTAGTTCTCTAAAACTGAGAGTCCCAGATTCAATAGGAAGACATACAGAGTGTTCTCTATAAACCCAACAAAGCCATAAAAAAATTGACTGGAACTTTTATTTTTCAGTACAGCAATAATAGTATTGAATACCTAAAAAGGGCAGGAAGCAACACGGAATAATTTACAATTTTTATCAGGTTTTCTAATCTACAACTTTCCAACTGGATAAATGAGAAGTTTAGGAATTTTACTGTGGTGCAGTCTTTTTCAGTTGCTTGGTGGTTATCAGATCTTTCTGCACGTTAGAGTCACTTAGGAAGAATTTTAAAAGTATGCTGATGCCTGAAAACTCCAGAACAATTATGATAACTCTGAGCATGGAGCTCAGGAATAGGTGAAGTATTTCACCAGAGATATTAATGAACAGCGAGACTTAAAAACTAGTAATCTAAACAAATGTGAGCAGAGGATAACAACGTTTAGATGAACTGGGTTTAAGAGTTCACTAACAAAGTCAGAGTTTTGATGCACCATTTAACTTAAACTTTGAGATTCCTCATCACGGAAGTAGCAATAATAATATTCATTTCTATTTTAATACTTCATAGACTTGTGAGAATTTAATGCAGTGTTTCTAAAAGGAGTCAATGGACAATCTGTATCAGTGTTAACTAAAATACATTAAAAGTGCCAATTCCTAGATCTATCCTAGATTTACAGGGAAGAATTCGATAGTCTGAAACACACATTTTTTTTTTTTTTTAGAGTAGGTGTAATGTGGTGCTGAGAAGAATGTATACTCTGTGGATTGAAACACACATTTTCAATAAATCTTATAGGTGATTATTTTGCATAATGACTTGTTATAATCATTACTTTAATGGGTAATGGAAGTACCGATTAGGAGATTACCAAATACATATTAAATACTCATACATGTAAGCTATATCAATAAATGCAACTTTGGGACTTACTGATGTTTTCCGACATCCAAAATAATAGCTGGAATTTAAAAATGTAGTTAATCAACCAAAATATGTTGTGTAGATATTGTCTAACTACCAGTTTGGCATATTTGGTACTGGTGTTATGAAAGACTATTATATGATTAATTCAAACTTACAATTTTTGGAATCTTTCAGTGTGTCCAGAGCCCATGAGTTTTTATTTTCTTTTGGAATAACAGAAATTAGGTTGTGTTTTGGTGAAATTACAGAAGCAAGTGTTTTAAATGTTCAAGTTTTAAAAAATGTTTCAAGAGAAAAAATATTTTACAGGAAGAAACTGCTAATTATTTAAATTCATTTTCAACTCTTTAATGTTATTTTAATATAGTCATATCTTCCAGAAAATTCCACCATAGACAAATGGGTTTTCAATAAATTATTATAGTTAGGAGGTAATGTATAATAGTGATAAGGAGCATAGATTTTGAATTACACAAACTTGAAATCCAGTCATCTCACTTTCATTTATTAGTCCTGTGACCTTAGACAAGTTAGTAAAACCCTATTTTTCATATGCTTTTTAGCTAATAACTCTTACCTTATATGGTTGTTTAATCTATTGGATAATGAACATGAAATCTTCACACAGTGTCTCATAGTTGCACGGAACATATTTACGTAGTAAGCATTATTCTTGGTGCTGAGCCTACATTAAGTGATCTGTAAATTAGAAGGCATTTGTTATATTTGTTTCCTTTTTTATTGCCCCAGATGCTTTTTCTCCAGACCTAAATAATTTATTCTCACTCTGTGGCCTTTACCTTTCAATAAATATGGAATACTAATATAATTTAACTACATAATTCCTAAGGAAATTAATAAAGATTGATTAATTCATAAAGATTAACTGTCAAATGGAACTGAATATCTTTACTAAGTCACACAAATTGATTAAATTAAATGAAATTGTCATTTTTCCATAAATTTTGTTTATATAATGAATATCTAATTATTTATATTCTTATTTATTCTAGTAGATTTACAGGCAGTTTTATTAAGAAATGAATCAAATGGTAAATTTTGAATCATCTGGTAAAAATTGCCAAAATTTAGTTTTATCTTGTGGTCTGGAAATATACCCTAAATTATTGTGTCAAGTCAGTAAAAGCTGTTGAATTGATTGTGAAGGTAGGCACATGACTTATAAATCCCCTTAGGCTACCTTAAAACCTGTGAGTGTTTTGTGTTATCTAGCTATAACTCTTCTGTATATGTCTTGTAATTTTTAAGTTTACACTAAAATAACTACCATCCTAAGTATACTCATTTCAATAAATTATTTGTCTTGAGTATACTAGAAGAAATTTAGTAAAGTACTAATTGAATTTACTGTGATTAGATTATTACAAATTCACAGTGCTTTTAAAATCCAGATATCATTTTGCTTTAAAATCAAATGGAGGAACCTTAAAGAATTTAAAGAAAAATAACTGATGTTTTTATTTAAGTTTATACAGCAAGATAAAAAATTCACTAATCTGAAGTGTTGACATAATATGTACAACTTGTTTCTTAACTTACTAAAAATGTGTTTTCCTACCTATATAATGTTTATCTCTATTACTCCTAACCAATGAGTGGCTAAAATTGCAAACTTAATCACGTAAATAATGAGATTAAAGTTAAAATAAAATGTAAAACTGGCATGAGTACTATTGTTTGTGTTAAGTGAAATCGTACCTTGTAAAATTTCATATTATGAGAGAAATGTATAAATTTCATTGCAACAATGGTTATTCAATTTACTGATGAAAATCAAGAATGTTGAAAAATTAGTGTATTTATAATAAATTTAATTATTCTTAACAAAATTAACATTCATATAGTACATATATTCATAAGAATAAAATATCAAAATAAACAAATGTCACTTTCTTCTTATAAAAGAAAATAATTTTTATTGTAACTAATTTTAGTAGTGCATCAGATCAGCACTATTGAGCATCTACTTATTTGGTGGTATGCTGATTGATAATACCTAGCTTTATCTACATTAGTTTGGACAGCTGAAAAATTTGCTAAGAAACAAATATTACAAAATATGTTGCTAATGTTTCAAAGATGATCAGTTTAGATTGCTTTAACTTGAAGGACACTTACATTTTGTATCACTTTTATAGCAAACACATGACTCATAATTGTCCAAATCAATTCAAACATCTCATTGTAGTTCATCCCATGGCAGAAAAGTGTTTATCCATTTGGTAAAATGGCAAACAAAAGAGCTTCAGGTTTAACTTGCAATATTAACTTCATTAAGAATAAACTTGACCTGTTTGTTCAAGTAAGTAAAAACCCTAGATATGTATCAAAATTGTCTTTTGACACTCTCAGGGAGTCAAATTTTGATTTGCTTGAATACAAGCAAGTCGAGCCATGGTAATTTGCAATGCTGACAGAAAAAGAAGAACTTGCTTTAGGCAAAATCATGAAGTACAACTTTTCGTCTGCATCCTTTTACCTCATGTTTGTAACATTTCCCCTGTTGTTATTTTTATATATCTGGATGCTCAGCAAGGCCTCCTCACCACAATAATTGAAAAGAGTACTTTGTCAATAGTAGGAATTGAATGAGAGATAGGTTGTTGGGAATATTCTGAGTGAGTGTGTCTTTTCTACTTTGACAAAATTTACAATTGACTACAGTAACTCAGCAGGAAGTTAGAGGGGATAATATATACATTGGTTTACGGATTTAACTGAAAATATCCCCAACCGTTAAATTACAGATGGTTCATATATATATATGTCTTGAAAATCTTCTTGACAAATTGTGACAAATTTTCTAAATGTTTTTCCAAAAATAGTTGCGTCTTGTAAGTGATTTTGATCATGACTGTTTACCAAATTATGGTTGGTAAAGATAAGACATGCAATAAAAAAAATGTTACTAGTTACTTATGTTTCAGAGCTTAAGAAATGTTAAGACGAGAAGTTAAAACTGCATTATTAGGATTTTAACTTTTTTTCAAAATGGAAAACTTACTTATTATGTACTTCTACACAGAGCTAAGCTGACAGATATTTTTCTTTAGTGAAAAACTGTTCATTTTATTAGCAGATATCAAGTGCTCTTTTGAAATTGAGACTGATTTCTAAAAATAAAAATACTTTTTTGGAGGTTTAATTATTTTTAATATATTGCTTCATTATTAAAAATAAAGATATAATACTTCAATGTCATTCAACAGTATTAATTGCTAAAGTGTGGGGTATAGTTTACATTACTGAGTTTATATTCTAATAGTAGTGAATAACTCCTGACCACTACTGATATCATGTAATGTGGTCCTTTTGTGACAAAAATTGCACAATTGTAAGACTGCAAGTGTTACTTGTATTGAAAATTGGATTACTTTAAAGGATGGACAATTATGATAAAGGATCTGAGATAATTATTCTAACTTGTTGCAACTATGCTTTCACTCATTAATGAAGTAAGTAAACAATGTGGAATAACAAAATTTAAATGTGGCAGAAAATAAAAGTAGGGAAAAGCTTATCAATTATTAAAGATGGAAAAAATAGGACTATATCAAATAGTTAAACAAATGTGGGGTATTTTATGGGAAAAAAGAGACATGTACTACTTTAAACATTTTCCAATTGAGAACATACTATAGAGAAAAATGATCATATATTATTCCATGAGAAAACTCAGATGAAGTTACAATAAAAGTATTTTTTACATGTCTAGTTTCTGATAGAGTTACAGCTTTGTTGATTGAAAATGGAACTGCCACATATCTCTGTGCTATAGATTAGGTACCTTAATGATAATAGTAAAGTAAGGGAAAGAGTGGAAGAGACAAATCTCTACATCTCTTCCAGAACTTTGAGTGCACTATAAATTAAATGTTTAAAATATTTTTGCAATAGTTAGCTTTCAATTATGAATGCTCTCAGCCTCTATTGCTTTATTTATGCATTGATTTTGGCAATTTTTATACATCAAAACTGTAATTACTTGTAGTTGGGCAGAATGATTATCGGTTATGTCAATTATTGTGGTTAAAGCTGTAGTAACGTACAGTACATTGAAATTATAGAGTAAGCTTCTGGATATTGGTAATTCACTGTTGTTGTTCACCCTTAAACAACTCTTGCAACAATTTTCTTCATATTAAATTTAACGTGTGTGTGCACCTCATGGAAATTTTAATTTCATAGAAAAATATTGAATATTTTATTATTATGTCTTTGGCTCACCTACTTTAAAGGAGTTGGCTATTTAGGGTACTTTTTAATCCAATATGATATGAAAATTTGATAGTGCTATATTCTTAATGTGATTGTACTTCTATGAGCATATACAGTTTACATATCACTTTCTCACATAAACAATTTAACATTCAGGTAAATCTTCCAAGAGAGCATCTAGACAGAATGAAATGAAAGCTGAAACAAGAGTCAAATCAAACCTACTCTGTTCTCATCTCCATGTTTTTCAGAAAAGATATTCAGATCCAGTTAGCTGGCAAATGGTCTCAAATATACATTTCAATTTCAATGTTAAAAATGGGACATTAAACATCTCAGAAAATATTGGGATTACTGAAGTAAATACTACCCCAGACTTGGAGTAAACATGAGAAACAGATTAATGAGGTTCAAGGGACTAGAATTCTAGGAAAGTGTAACCATGTTATCTTAATATTTTTATAGTTTAGAAAAAGAATACTTTGCAACTCATATTTTGATCTTTAAACTTTAAAGCATTCAAATAAAAATTTGAAACCTGAAATATAAAAGACAAATTATTTTTTGAGATGGCCTCCTCTAGTAAACTTTTAGGAAATTTAAAGTATCTAAAAGGATGCACAAAAATCTCTAATGTGCTATGATTTTCAGAGGATGTCATGTTTAAAATACGTGAGTGAGAATATGAAAGCAAAAGCAAGTACAGAAGAGGGACACAACCAAGAGGACAGTGTGTCAGGAAAATCCAAGAATGAGTGAAGGTGTAAAGGCTAAAAAATAATGCAAATGATGCATCTCCCTCTGTCTTTCTCTTTCTTTCTCATACACTGACACACTTACACAGCACATATACAAATACATAAGTGTATATATGTATACATATACACACATATTCAAGTATACATAATATATACACACATAAACATACACACAGATTGAGAGATTTAACCATATGTAGACCCACGTGCACATATACAATGATGAAATCATTTAAAAGCATGTAAAAAATATAATAAAATATATATTCTCTGTTTGGGATAAATGAAAAAATGTTTAAAAGCAAATAAGAAATAAATGGCAAGAACTAATCTCGTTGAATTTTGTTATGGCCTTTTCCCTCCTAAAAAGAATAACCACAAACTGAACAAAGAAATTCAAAGCAATGGAAAACTCAACATTGAAACTCAAAGTAGACCAGGAGATAAGCTACCTGTTTCAAAGATCACTGTCCAGGTAATTTATAGGTCAGTGCATTGATAACTTTTGCCAGTGATAGAAAAGATGCTAGAAAACCAGACCTTGACATTAAAAAAAAAAAAACAGTAAAAAGATTCTGAAGACTGCATCTCTGAGCTTAAGGTAGATATGAACAAAATCTAATAAATTAGAAAATGACTTAATGTTTGTTTCAACGTAAATGTGTTGAGGTTTCTTAAAACGGAAATGAATATTATTATTTGTGAGGAGAACACCATGGGCATTTTGATATTTTTGATAAAGTTTCTAGAGGAATAAATTAGAATGACAGGAATCTATGTTGATTTTAGGAAAATGTTTATATAATTCCACATGACGTGGTCTGGACAAAATACAAAAAGGTAGGCTGAATAACACTTTTAATGGGCAGCAAATTTTATAACTGTTATTGATTAGGATAATGGCCTCTGGTAATGTTTTCCAGGGTCATATCCTGTTACATATACATGACATGGATAAAAAGGAAACAAATATTTATTGTATGCCTAGTTTATGTTATTTCAATTCCAGCTCTACAAGGAGCTACAAGGTAAAATTTCTACCTTTAAAAACTATGAGATAAAATTATTCCTATTTACAGATGTAGAAACTGAGTTTCAAGAAGGCTAAGTAACTTTCCTCATATCTGGAGACTGGTAATGCAGAATTAGGTTTCTAACTCAAGTCTGCATGAACTTTCTGTTTTGTCTTCCATGAAGAAGCACATTAAATTTGTTTGAACATAATGCTGGGGAGGTATAATAAGACATGGAATGAAAGAAGCAAGATCTAGAAAGTGCGGGATCATGAGTCAAAAGAAACAGGATAGAATTATCCTAAAATTAATATTAAATCTTAAAAGAAAACCCCAGAAATCAGTTGAGCTTGTAGAGAATGGTAAATCATTTTATCATTAGATCACATAATAAATATTATAAAGTCTAAGTGTGAGCTCTGTTACTCAATAGCATGGTATCATTAATGTATCAGTGGATGTATTGTCAAGGCAAAGGAAGAGTATTATACAGTTTTCGTCAATTGTTAGATGGCATTGGGTGTAGCGTTTTCAGTGTTAATCCTGGGTATCATGTTCTTTGCCATAAACTTGTTGACAAATTGGCAAATATTGATATGAAGTGTGCTATTTGAGCATCTAAAAATGTAGGTGCTTTCCCTAACACATCATATAGTTTGCAAATGTTTGTTTCATTTATATGCCATTATTATACAAAATGGTTTTTCTATGATAGCATTATAAAAATTCCCAGAAAATATTGGTCCATTAAGAAATGGAATGTTCACAACTAATAGTGTCGGTATATGAAAGAAATAGATCTAAATGATACAGTGGTTTCCAAATTATATTTTTGTACCTGGAAAATATCCACTTTACAAACAGTACAAGGTCACAGTTTTCAATGGGAATGAAAAAGTGCTTGCATTAACATATTTTATGTATGCTTTTATATCTACACTTGTGATTGCTACTAAAATGTGTATTTTCCATAAATGTGTATTTTCTAAATTTCGTTGTGCTTTTCACAAGACACTTTTCTTAGATGTCCATAAATGCTGAAAAGGCTCCCTTAAGGAGAATTTTAAGTGTAAGTAAGGTTTTTAGTCAGCTTAAATTATACAAATCTGAGGCATTGTTTAAGGTACATACTATATTTTTTGTTTGAAACCTGTCAGCATTTTATTTGCATGGCAATTCAATGACTCAACTATTCATGTCTCATGCCAGTCGTTTTCAATGGTTATTTTTAACAAAAAATTATATATATACACTTACAGGAAAAATGTTTAAAAATAGAAAATAGATTGAGTGTAGTTAAACCTAATAACTGTACTTTTGTTTCTATGCCTCTGGGACAAGATTACTAGAACCTTATTCAAAGTTTCTAAATATAGGAAATAGAACATTTGGCCATGTAAAAATATGGTTCAGATTTTCTTTTGAAAGACAATATTTTTCCCTGTTGACCCCTAATGAAGAAGCTTTATTTGTCAAGGGCTTTTCCTTAGAAAATTGACCCAATGTCAACCTGTAAAGAAAGCATAGAGGCATCCGTGGATGATTGATCAACTTATCCAAACATAGGTTAGTAAGGAGAGGATATTAAGATAAAATGTGAAATGACCTCTGTGGGTCACATTTGCTTTCATGATTCCCTAGCAAACATCCAACTTCACTGCTATGCTCAGCAATCTTTCTTGAAACATTTTAAAGACATTGATAGACACCAATAGCTGATCTTTAGAAAGCCACTCCCAGAAGAATATGTAAAAGTTAATACATTTCATGGAGTATGCCTAGCTCTTGATATTATATGTCTTTGGCGTACAACTGTGTACCTTTTATCATTGACAGTGAAGAAAATACCATTTGTAACTGCTGAGATATACACACAATACCATCAACTAGCCAGTTAATAAAAGATGATAAAAATAAAGAAAATAGAACATTTTTAGGTATCTGGCAAGTATCCTCTAAATCATGATAAAGATAATAGTTTAGTGGCAGTGTTCACATTTTCCTATGACTTTAAGATTTAGATGCCCCACAAAATATTAGCATTTTATGAAAGATTCATTTTTCCCCTAACACTTTAGTAACTGGATACAAAGAAAATACACAACAGCTGTTGTACGAATGAAAGAAAATGTTTTCCAATTTTTATCTGAATTTCTCATTTATTTGCAGAGAATGAATAAAATAAAAATATCCTAATGTTGTTTGGACCAGAGCATACCAGTAAATCTTAAAGATTGTTTTTCAGGATGGAAAGGAAGAGTAGGATGATTTCCTCATTCTATCTTACTATCAAGAGTCTAGCCTTCACACACACACACACACACACACACACACACACACACACACACAGTCATCTATATCAACACATACTTGAGTTTCTTAAACATATATGAAGCATGCTCCATTTCCCTTTATAATAAGTCCCTTAGTTTTTTCTGTTCATTAAAAAACTAAAAGGATGAGAGAAGCTCAGGACATTCTGAAAACCAATGTCTTTAGGACACACTATGGTGTCCTGAATTACTTTAATGGACACATTGTAAAGACACACTCCCCGATCCCTATTAGGAAAAGTTTAGTCAAGTGTGCTTACTATTTTGGGTCATATACCAAAAAAGCATCATTTAGGACATTATTTAGGATATATTATTTATGCAAGAATTGTACCGGCTATTTCCAGATGGCATAACTTATTCTCTGAGACTCATGTAGCAAATAGAACACAGAAAACATAAATCCTGTCAGGAGAAATCATATGAAGAAGAGCGTTGTCTGGTTATCAGACTACCAGATCTCCCATTCTGGCCTTGGTAGGAAACAGCTCTTTAATTCTAGAAAAATCAACTAATTTCTATGGTTCTTACTTTTTTCCTTTATAATATACCCATTTAAATTCCAAAAAAGTATATGATAAATCACAATAGTTTCAATCACATGGATTTTAATACAAAATGTATAAAATCAATTTCAAAAAATTTTCTGCATATACTGAAAATGTCTGTACGAATGAGCTAACTACTCTAGGCCTTACCTAATTTATTCTATTAAATGTGGGTATTCAATGTAACCTGAAAATATTGAGCTTAAGTATTCTTTTTTTTTTTTTTTTTTTGCAAAAGGGAAACTAGAAAAAGACTGCTTCTCCCAGAAAATTTATTAACAATAGTTGCTCAATTAAATGTTTTTAAACAATGAACAATGTCCCCTTTCATATAAATAATCAGGGGAGAGATATTTCTAAGTATTTTTTTTTCTTTTTCCATAGCCTCACCTACACAAAAAATTCTGTTGTAAAGACACCACTTCTATGAGGAGGTATTCATTGTAAATATACAGATGTCAATGGAAACTTAAGTTGATACCAAAAATAATCCCAACTGCATATTCCCACAGATGCTTAATAAAAGCTATCTGATAATATAATGAATTATCAATTATTGAGAAAGTATGTACAGTTGGTGACAATTTTTCAAAAATCACCATCCAACAAATTTTTTCATTTAAAATCTTTCATATTACCCTTTTGATAATCAGTTGAAAGTTTAAAACGAAGAACATTAAAAAAATATAAATAAAAGTAGCATTAGCTATAGACTAATATTCAAGTTCAGAAGTTAAAATAAATACAAGTGTGTATTAAAAGTAAAATCATGTCAACAATGTATAAATGAAAACTGCCAATGTAATTAATGTTTCTTTTAACATATCCCACCCATTGCTTTCCCTCCAAAAGACAAAGGTAGCAAAAGAGGAAACAGGAAGACCTGCTTCAGAAACTGAACATACTGATTTAATTGGCTAAGAAGTCCAAATGCTGATACTCCTAATAATTAGCCATTCCTTTTGTGTTTTGGTGACATATATCCTCATACAATGTATATCAAATGGAATTTTTTGATTCACACCTGACATTTCAAAGTTTCCATTTTTGAATTCTCCTAGTCTTAAGTAAGTAGAACACTGTCTCCTTTGTTTGCTAGGCAAAACATTTTCCCCAACATCTAGGGCTCCGTGATGCAAAATATCATTTTGCCGATCTTCTGTTCCAGTATTTACTTTAATTTTTTTTATTATAATTGGATTTTCAAATACAATCACAAAGACATCTCCTGTTGAAGGTGGTTTTCCCCAAAAGTACTCGTCAACACTACTATAAGCCTTGCTTGCTTCATAATTTTCAAACACATTCATATTGGTGTACAGACTTGCAGGGGGGTTATCAGGAATGTCAAATGACTCCTCTTCAAAATCATCATCCTTCAGCTTATTCTCTGTCCCTTTGTATGATGAATAATATCCCATGTGTTGAAAGAGAGATGGTTTAAAACGGATCACATTTTTCTGAGCCAACAGGCCCCGGAAATGAGTCAACAGCCAATCACAAGGCATTTCTTGATAAAACATTAATAAAAAATGTGCCAAACGTGGGAGGTCATGAGAGTGATAGAGTTTACCAATGTAGCCAAGCTTAGAGAATTCAAGAGTTACCCAGTAAGTTCCTTCTAGGGATGCAATGACTTTCTTGATGGCAGTTAAGAAGTTTTTTGAACATCGAACATCGTCTTCAAGCATTACATAATAGTCTGAAGTATTGGCACAAAAATTAAGCAGAAATGCATAATCTACATTTTGCTTGGAACGAAATTTGACTCTATCTTCTGGATCATTGTAATTTCTTTTAAGGCCATCCAGGATTGGGTAATATTCCTCTGGAGCATGTATAACCATTAATCTTCCTGCAATAATATGGTGTGCAAATTTCTGTGTAATATCCTGGACCATGGCATCACGCCAGGAAGAATTAAAGTCTGCTAGGTGAACTACCACTGAAATTTCCTTCAGCTCTTCATAGCTGGATTGCTCAAAAATTGACTTAATTGTCTCAAGTAAATAATTTCCTTTTTTTCGCTTTACTGAAGAAAGTCCAATTGTAAGATAACCTGCAAAAAAGAATTCAGAAAGAATACAAATGTGAACTAGAAAAAGAAAAAGAGAAATATTTATTCCTTAGACTTGCTATTATTATATATTGAGTAAATCTAGTAAATGACTATGCACAGAACATTTTATGATTAAATAAGCTAAATATATAAAAGCTATGCTTAGTACATAATTTATATTTTATATGAAAAATAAATAGCATCTTAAGCACAATAATATGTAAGCCCTATTGCTATGAACATTTATTCATGAAATTCTAAAAAAAAGGTTTGAAGTGTTCTGCAGCTTAATAATCTCATATACACCCATCAGAGAAGGTAGACAGGTATGTAGATAACATACAAATTACTTTTTAAAAATAAAGTAAATATATTGTTTTTCTGTTTTGCAAAAAAGAGAAGAGCATTCACAGTTAAGGCCAAGAAAGTAGTTTTAAATGATAAAAAAAGAAAAATAAGGTTAAACAATTATTTCAGTCATCTTTAAATTTTTTATAGAACACATCACATATTTTCAGTTTTTTTCTTTTTTTTTTTTTTTGCTCTCATTATATAGTACTAGAATTCACAATGGGACTTCACAATTTTATCTTGAAATGTACCTAGTATATTAATTAGAAAGCAAACAATATTATAAGACACATCCAAATAACTCTTATGTTACATTGTTCCGAGACATAAGCATCATTTCTTAAAAAAAGTTTGAAACACATTTTACACTAATTTTGCCTGGATACATTTTTATTCAGACATTTAAAATCTAAAATTAGCAATTAGAATATGTTTAGAGAATAAAATAAAACGCTGAGAAAAGACAGTTTGCCTCTGAGAAGTGTTAGATGTCATTCTGTTAAAATATTTTCACTTTTTAAAGCTCATTCTCATATGAATCAGAATTGAATAACATTTCTAAACCACTATTTGGAAAATGGGGAAATCTTTATATGCAACAAGATCATTGTTTTAATATAGACACCTACATAATGTGGCTTGTACGATACTGAAAAAAGCCCCATTCAAGAAAAAAACTTTTATTTGTTTGTTAGAAATGTTGTGATTTACACATTTTGTTTAAATACCTTGGCTTACAACTCTGACTTCTGTTATCTGGTACCATTAAACTTTAAGCCACCAAACTTCATTAATAATAATAGCCAATGCTTATAAAATGCTGCCTACATAGGAGGCAGAAGTTGGGGCATTTTATCTGTAATATGAGTCTTAAATGGTTAAAATGGTCTTTTGGGATATGTTTGCTGTTACCATCATTCTGCTTTACAGATGAGGACACAGTCACAGTGAGATAAGGTGACTCGTGCAAGGCAGTACACATAGTAGGTGATGTTGCATCAGGATTCAAACTGTCCCACTCTTTTATCCTCTGTGTTACAGTGCCTCTGGTAGAAAGTTGACGTGTGCCAATAAACATTAATAAATTTAGAATGGGAAAGGGGAATCAGTAATGTTCAAGAAAAGGTGGTATGACAGAGAGGAAAAATGAATGGCAGTCTTTTTTTAAGGGTATTTGTTTTAGCTTTTTTTTTATTGTACGTTAGGTTCTGGGGTACATGTGCAGATCATGCAGGATTGTTGCATAGGTACATACATGGCAATGTGGTTTGCTGCCTCCATCGCCCCTGTCACCTACATCTAGCATTTCTCCCCATGTTTCCCTCCCCAACCTCCCCAACCCCCCGCTGTCCCTCCCTTGGCCCACCCCAACAGACCCCAATGTGTGATGCTCCCCTCCCTGTGTCCATGTGTTCTCATTGTTCAACGCCCGCCTATGAGTGAGAACATGTGGGGTTTGATTTTCTGTTCTTGTGTCAGTTTGCTGAGAACGATGGTTTCCAGATTCATCCATGTCCCTACAAAGGACACGAACTCATTGTTTTTTATGGTTGCATAGTATTCCATGGTGTATATGTGCCACATTTTCCTTGTTCAGTCTATCGTCGATGGGCATTTGGGTTGGTTCCAGGTCTTTGCTATCGTAAACAGTGCCACTGTGAACATATGTGTGCATGTGTCTTTATAATAGAATGATTTATAATCCTTTGGATATATACCCACTAATGGGATTGCTGGGTCAGATGGAATTTCTATTTCTAGGTCCTTGAGGAAG
>CAUYLG010053994.1:0-12998 GCA_963573385.1 Cacajao melanocephalus | reverse complement strand
CTTTCATGAGTGAGCCATCCACTCAGTGGGTATTGTGACACATTTTTGCACACAGCACCAAGGTGATGTGACTTTTCTACTGCTTGGGATCTGTCCAAGGAGGTATTGTGATGTATCACTGGGTTCAGTACCTAGGTTATTTGACTTCCCTCTACTGCCTGGGCCCTGCATATATTGTGCATTGTGATATATGGCTGTGTCTGAAACACAGGGGATGCAACTCTTCTCCATTGGCTTAACAAGTATTAGAAAAGTTAATAAAATAGAATAATATTTCTTATTTATTCACCTAGATGATTTGACTCTTCTTTTCTGCCTGAGCACTGCAGAAAGCTGAGATTCTGACACAGATAGGCTCAGCCAGCAGTATAGACTCATCATCCCACATGAACACAGTCCACTGTTGAGGTTCTGAGTCTCACACCCAAAGCCGGTCAGAAGTTGCGGATTCACTCTCATATGTAGATTTGGCCCACATTTGGGTTTCTGACTCTCCAATGAACATTTAGCAAACCTGTGAGGCTGTCACTCTACTAAGAAGGCAGTCCACAGGACAGACTGATGCTGTCATGCATGGATCCGGTACACCACTGAGATCGTGACTCATGGACTTATGCCCAACATGACATTTCACTGGGAAGAACACCAAGCTGATGTCACTCCTCTATTATCTAGTTTCTGACTCCAGAGAAGATTGTGAAATATTGCTGGGTCTTTCACCTAGTTGATGTGACTATCTTACCTGTGCTCTTTTCTCAAGGGGTGTGGTGACATATTGCTGGACCCAGCACCTAGGTAATGTGACTCTTTTCTGCTCCTAGGGAGCAGAAAAAAGGATTGTATTACTGGACTCTGCACCAAGGTGACAATACTGTTAGCTGTGTCTGCATATCAGAGTCATCTCACCTGTGTGCTGGCCCCTGTAATAAAACTCTGAACCACCAGAGGGCATTATACAATATGCATAAGTTTCCTAACCTGCTGTGACTTTCATAGAGGTAGGAGACCCAGGACCCTACCAATTTTCTTAAGTCTAGCTATAAGGGACAGCATTATTTTTTTAATTGTCTGGGTCCAGTTATGAGAATCATCACTGTGCCCATGAGCTAACATCACATCTGTGACTGGATCTACATATGACAGTTAAAATTTCAACTGTGGACTGTGTCCTGTTACCAGAGGTCTCTGTTCATGTGAGAAGGTAACACTCATAACTGTTGGCTGGATGAGCATACAGGAGTCACTTCCCATCTCCTCTGTGTGTTGGGTGCACTTATATGTCCAAATCCCACTTGCGGAAAAGCAACAAGCTAAAAGAGCCACGTAATTTAAGTACTGGGCTAAAAATATGTTATAATATCCCCTGTGATCAGGGCCCAGGAAAAAGAGTTAAATTACCTGCATGCTGTGACCACTGATATGTCACAACGCCTTCTATGAGCATGGCCTAGGCAAAAATTTCACATTATCTTTGTGTTGTTCCAAAGATATGTTACAATCCCCCCCGCCCACATTGGCATGGCTTAAAATAGAAGAGTCACAGCACCTAAATTACGGCCACAGAGATAAATCACAATACCTCCTGTGGGCAGGACATAGGATAGAGGCTTACATCACTTGCAGTCTGGGCTCACTAAAATGATCCAACCCAAAAGAAAAAAACTCATATCACCTAGGTAATAAGTTCAGAGGTATGTCACAATACCTACGGTGGGCAGGGCCCAGGCAGTACAGTCCCATCACTGAGGTGCTGGGCTCAGTGATATCACACAGTGGCTTTGTGGACAGAGCTCAGGCTAAAGATTAGAGTCAGATGACCCAAGCGCTAGTCCCAGTAATATATCAAAGACCCTCTGTGGGTAGGGCTCAAGCAAGAGAGTCACATTACCTAGGTGCTTTACTAAGATATTTGTCACAACCTTCCCTTAGGGCTGTGCCCAGACAGGAAAGTAAAATCACTCAGGTGTTACGGAAAAATATGTGTCACAATCACACTTGTGGGAAGGTCCAGGGATAAGATTCACAATCCCACACATGTTACAGCTTCAGGTAGGAAAGTCAATACCTCCTGTGAATTGCATCCAAGTTCCTGAGTCACAATCTCAATGATGGACTAGATTCATGCATGAGAGTCCCAATTTCACCTGTAGACTGTGACCTGGTATCAGAGTCGAAGCCTCACAGGTGTAATAAATTCTGGTCCTAGACTCACCATCTACCCATAGACAAAATCTACATATAAGGATTATAATTCCAACTTTCAGCTGTGTCCAGGTGTGCGATTCAGAAGCTCAACAGTTGTCTGTATTCATGTGGAAGGGTAACAATTTTCTGTCTGTATTCATGTGGGAGGGCAAAATTACTGTGGGTAGGAAGTGCATGTGAAAATCACAATCTCAGCTGTGTTCTGAGTCCTCTTATGACACTCTGTATTACCAGAGGACTTTACATTGTTTGGGTGAGACTCACAATTCCCTGTGAGACATTAGTGCTGTAAATACTCATGATCTTACCTATTGCCCCACACCGAGGTATGAGAGTCAACATCTCTCATAATGGCTAGGTCCAGGTATAAAATTCATTGCTGTGCCTTTAAGTTGGGTTTAGATATAGGTCACCATCCCACCTGTGGCTATATATACACATGACATTAAACAATTCCAACTGTGGATTGCATCTGTGGGTAAAATTTATGATCTCACCAGTGGGTTTTGTCCATGTGTGTGAATGACAATTCTTACTGTTGTCTGAGTGTGCATGTGAGAATCACAATCTCCACTTTGTGCTGAGTTATGTAATGACATTCTCTTCACAACCTTTGGGGCATTATACAATATAAGTGAGTGTGATAATCCTCTGTGACATTTACACAAGTAGAAAACCCAAAACCTTACCTGTTGACCTAAGCCTAGGTACAAGTGTCAACATGTCTTCTATTGGCTGGGTTCATTGTGCAAGTGAGTTGGGTTCAGAAATTTGTTACCATCCAACCTGGCTGGATCCACATACGACAGTCACAGTTTCAATGATGGAATAGGTTCATGTGAAAGATTTAGAACCTCACTAGTAGGCTCAGCCTATGTATGAGCATGGCATGTTGGCTAGGTGTGTATAGGAGTCACAATCTCACCTGGGAACGGGGCCCCGTAATGATACTCTGTATTTCCCAAGAGCTTTATACAACATACCTGAGTGTCATAATCTTTGGTTACCTTCCTACAAGTGCAGAACCCATACCCAAAAGCCCAGCTACCAGAGTCAACCTCTCTCTTATTAGCTGAGTCCAGGTATGTGAGTCTTCACCATCCCTGTTAGCTGAATCCAGAATGAGTCACCATCTTACTCCTGGTAAGATATACACATGACAGTCCCAATTCCAACTGTTGGCTGTGTTCACATAAGAGATTTAGGACCTCAACAGTGGTCTTTGTTCATGTGTTACAGTGACAATAGTAACTTTTGGCTGGGTTTGCATACAAGAGTTAAAATCTCATCTGTGCGCTGGGCTGAGTTATATGTCACAATCCTACCTTTTGGAAAGCCTGAAAAATAAGAGTAACATTACCTTGATTCTTCACCTGGAGTATGTCTCAGTCCTCTCTGTGCAAGGCCCAGGCAGAAGAGTCACATCAGTTGTGTTCAGGGCCCAGTGACATGTCATAATATTTCCACTAGGCAGATCCCAGACAGGAGAGTCATGATATTTGGTTGCTGAGCACAGAGATATGTCACAGGGGCCTAAAGAATCTTTTTTTAGGCATGTCTTGGGCAGCAGAGAAGAGGCACATTATGTAGAAAATTAGTTCAGAGAGATGTCACAATTTCCTCTTCAGGTGGCATGCAGGCAGGTCAGGAGGGTCACATCATCTAGATAATGGACCCAGCAATATGTCACAATGCCCCCTGATGGAAAGGCAAATAAAAGAAAGTCACATAACTAAGGTGAGTAAACCAGAGATTTCACAATGCATGCTATAAGTAGGGATCATGGAAAAGAGGAGTGTCACATAACTCAGGGGCTATACCCAGATACATGTCACAATCACCCCATAGGGCAGGGCCTAGGCATGAGAGGAGCATTGCATCACACAAATGCTAAGCCAAGTGATATGTCACAATTCCCACTGTGGACAGGTCTAAGAAAAGAAAAGTCACATCATCTACATGTTGGGGCCACAGATATGTACGAATATTCCCTGTAGGTATAGCCCAGGCAGAAGAGGCAAGTCAAGTCACCTGTGTGCAGAGCCAAGAGATATGTCACAGTGTCTTCTATAGGCAAAGCCCAGGTGAAAAATGAGGATCACATGAAATAGTTGATAGGCCTAGACATATGTCATAATGCCCCTGTAAGGAGAGTCCAGGCATGAGACTCAAACCACTTTTGTGCTGGGCCCAGCAATATGTCACAATGACTTTTGAGAGCAGGACCAAATCAAGAGAGTAATGTCACCTTATTTGGCCTAGCAATAGGCAGAAGTCACATAATCTGGGTGCAGGGCCAGTAAATACAGCACAATGTCCTCTATGGACAGAGCCAAGACAAGAGAACAGATCACATCAGCTAAGTACTGGGCAAAGTGACATGTCATAATCTCTACCAGAGGGTAGACCCAGGCAAGAGAGTCAAATCATTTAGATTCCGGGCAGAGGCTTACATCAGAATCACACCTACAAGAAGGTCCAGGGATGAAACACAATCCCACACATGTCCCAGTTGTAGGTTTGGTCTAAGTACAAGTTACAATCTCAAAAATTAACTAGATCTGCACAAAAGAGACTCAATTCCTTCTGAAGACTGTTTCCCCTTAGTGCAGTCGCAGCCTCACAGCTGTAGGGAATCTTGGTCTGAGATTCCACAACCCACCTATGGACCAGATCCATGTATTAGAGTTAATTCTCCAACTTTCCACTGCTCCAGGTGGGAGATTCAGAACCTCAACAGTGGGCTGTGTTCATGTAGAAGGATGACAGTCTTTACTATTGGCCACCTGTCTAAAGCAGTGTCACAATTTCACCTGTGTGCTGGGCCCTGTGAGGACAGTCTCTCTACCATTCAAGGTATGTACAAGACTCAACATCTACTGAGACCTTCATGCTGGTATGCACCCATGATTGGACCTCTGGTCCTTAGTCCATGTATGAGAGTCAACATCTCTCCTATTGGCTGAGTCTAGATGGGAGAGGTCTGACCTCTCTATGAGCTAGGTTTAGGAATGAGTCACAATCTAAACTATGGCCAGGTGTTCACATATGACAGAATTTTAACTGCAGACTGCATCTGCATAGAAGATTCAGCATTTCCCCAGAATGCTCTGTTTAGGTGTGAGGGTGACAATCCTAACAGTTGGCTGGGTATGCATATGAGAAACACAATCTTGCTTGTGTTCTGGGCCCTGTGACGACATCCAGTGTGTCACTGGAGGGCTTTATATATAATAAAAAGGTGGTAGTTCCCTACAACTTTCGTACAAAGAGGAGACCCAAGATCTTACTCATTTTACTAGGCCTAGCTATTAAAGTTTTTCTTTTTTTGTTTTGTTTTGTTTTGAGACAGAGTCTCCGTCATGCACGCTGGAGTGCAATGGTGCAATCTCAGCTCACTGCAACCTCCGCCTTCTGGGTTCAAGTGATTCTCTTCTTTAGCTTCCTGAGTAGCTGGGATTAAAGGGGCTGCCACCACTCGCAGCTAATTTTTTGTATTTTTAGTAGAAACAGGTTTTCACCATGTTGGCCAAGGTGGTCTTGAAATCCTGACCCTGTGATCCACCTGCCTTGGCCACCCAGAGTGCTGGGATTACAGGTGGGAGCCACCGCACCTGGTCAAAAGTATCTTTTATATTGACTGGTTTGAGGAAAGAGGGTCAGCATCCTACCTGTGAGCTGGGCCAAAATATATGTCATAATCATACCTATGGGTAGAGAGTGAGCAGGAGAGTCACAGTAGCTGGGAGCTGGGCAAGGCATACATTGCAATCTTCCCTGAGGACAAAGACCAGGTAGAAGAGTCACATTACCTGGGTTCTCAGTCAGGGATATTTTACATTCCCTTCCTGAAAGCAGGGCACTGGATGTATAGTTACATCACCTGGGTGCTGGGCCCAGTGATATGTCACAATGCTTCCTGTGGGCAATACCTAGGCAGGAAAGACACATCATCTCAATGGTGTACCCAGAAGTATGTCCCAGTCTTTCCTGTGGGCAGATTGCCAGCAGAAGAGGAGAGTCACACAGCCAGATGATGGATTCAGGGATATGTAAAAAGGCTTCCTGTTGGCAGGGCCAAGGCATTGATGTAGGGCTCAGCCATGTGTCTCAATACCCCAAATATGCAAGGCCCAGACAAGTAAGACAGTCACATCACCTAAATGCTAGGTCAAAGGACATGACCCAATCCCTTTTTTTGTTAGGACCCAGGCAGAAGAAAGAATCACAACACCTAAGTGATGAACAAAAAGATGTCATAATACTCTGTTGACAAGGCCTGGGTAGAGGAACTGCAACACTTAGGTTTTGATTCCAGTCCTATGTCACAACGTAGAATGTATGCAGGGCCCAGGCAGAAAAGGAGGGTAATAATACCTAGGTTCTTGGCTCGGTGATACATCACAATTCCTTCTTGGGCAGAGTCTAAGCAGTATAAGACAGTCACATCATCATCCAGGTGTTGAGTCCAGCAATATGTCACAATATCCCCTAGGAAGAGGGCCTAGGCAGAAAAGAAAGTCTCACCTAGGCAAGACAGCCTGAAGTATATCCCAATGCTTTCTGTATTAGGGCTCAGGAAAAAGAAGAAAGTCATAAAGCCTGTGGGATAGACCAAGTCATATTTCACAATCACTCTAGTGAGTCTGGTTGAGGCATGAGTGGAGAGTCACATGATGTAGGTGCTGAGCTGAGTGATATATCACAATGTCCCCTGTGAACAGGTACCAGGCAGGATAAAGAAGTCAAATCTCCTGGGTGATGGGTGTAGCGAGGTGTCACAATATTCCAGGCAAGAGAGTAACATTACCCTGGTGTTGGATTCAGAAATATGTCACAGTGTCACATGTGGGAACAACATAAGCAGGAGATTTGTGATGGCATTGTAGTACCCAAATACTTTGTATGATATGTAAGAATGGTGACTTTCTATAACCTTCGTACAAAGAGGAGACACGGGCCTTACTCATTTTTCTAAGCCTAAATATGAGAGTCAGTATCTCTTCTATTGGCTAGTTCAGCTCACAAGGTATGCTAGTCATTATGGCACCTGTGAGCTGAACCAAGGTATAAGTCACAATGCCACCTCTTGGGAGTGAGCAGGAGAGCCACATCACCTAGGCACCAGGCCAAGGATATGTCACAGTCTTTAAAGCAAGGACAAGGCTGGAAAGTCACATCATTAGCATGCTTAGCCAAGAATATTTTAAAATCTCCTCCTGAAAGCAATGCAACAGGAACCTTACCTGGGTGCTGGGCCCAGCAATATATCATGATGCTCTCTGTGGGAAAATCCAAGGCAGGAGAGATACATCAACTCATTGCTGGGTGCAGAAATATGTCATAATTTTCCATGTTGGCAAATTCAGGCAGAAATAAAGAGTCACAAGTCTTAGGTGATGGATGCAGACATATGTCACAGGCTCACTGTAGGCAGGGCTCAGGACTGCACATCCCCTAGGTTCTGGGCCTAGCGATGTGTCACAGTACCCAATACATGTGGGGCAAAGCAAAAATAGGTTAGTTACATCATCTAGAATTAGGGTCCAGTGATATGCCACAATTTTTTTTTTTTTGGCAGTGCCCTAATGAAAGAGAAGAGTCATGTCAACTTTGTTCTGGGCCCAGTAATACATCCCAATCCCTTCTTGATCAGAGCCCAAGTGGTAGGAGAAAGCTGGGTTCAGAAATATATCACAGTACCCTATGAGGAGATGTCCCAGGCAAGAGAGTCAAATCACTCAGGTACTGGGCAAAGAAATGTGTCACAATCACACCTACAGAAAAGTCCAGGGATAAAATGAACAATCAGGTGCATGTCCCAGTTCTAGGTATAAAAGTCAACATATTCTGTATGTTGGGTCTCAGTACTTGAGTTACAATCTCAACAGTGAACAGAATCTTTGCATGACAGCCACAATCTATGCACTGTATTATTTTCAAAGGGTCACAGCCTCACAGGTGTGCTGAATCTTGGTCAGTTGAGTTGGTGACTCTCCACATATGAAAGTCAGTTTTCTAGCTTTTGACTGCCCCTGGGCATGAGATTCAGGACCTTAACACTGGCTTTGTTCATGTGTTTGGATGACAATCTTTACTGTTGGCTGGGTGTGCATATGAGTGGCACAATATCATTTGTGTGTCTGGCCCTGTAGGGACCCTTTCTGTCTTAATGAGAGCATTATTCAGTATGCATGAGAGGTGCAGTTTCTTCTGAAACCTTTGTGTTTGTGTGAACCCACAATTTTACCTGTGACTCTAAGCCCAAATATGAGAGTGAACATCTTTAAGAATGGCTGGGTTTAAAGTAAAAAAAAAAAAAAAGGCTGGGTTTAGATAGCAGGGTCTCCACCTGCCTATGAGCTGGGTTTAGAAATGAGTCACTATTCACAAGAACAGAAAACCAAACATCACATGTTCTCACTCATAAGTGGGTGTTGAGGAATGAGAACACATGGACACAGGGAGGTGAACATCACACACCAGGGCCTGGAAGGTGGACGGTTAGAGGAGGAATAGCAGAGGGTGGGGGGATTGGGGAGGGATAGCTTTAGGAGACATACCTAATGTAGATGACAGGGTGATGGATGCAGCAAACCACCATCATGACACTTGTACACCTATGTAACAAACCTGCATGATCTGCACGTGTACTTCAGAACTTAAAGTATAATAAATAAATTTGAAAAGGAAAGAAAAGAAAAATGAAATGAGTCACTATTCCAAGTATAGCCAGGTGTTCACATATACAGTCTCAATTTCAACTGTGAACTGCATCCATGAATTAGATTCAGGACCTCACCAGTGGGCTCTGTTTATGTGTGAGAATGACAAGGCCAATGGTTGGCTGGGTGTACATGCAATAAGAAAAATTTCTATTGTGTGCTGGGCCTTGAATTTATACTCTCTTTATCACCCAAGGGCTTTATACAATATGGGAGGAAGTGGTACTTTTTTAATGATCTTTGTACAAAGAGAAGACCTAGAATCTTACCTGTTTCTCTCAGCCTAGCTAGAACAGAGAGTATCTTTTACTGGCTAATTTGATATATGGACCCTCCAATAGGGGAGATTTTTCCTTTTTATTTTAGGCTTAGGGCAATGGATAAAGTACTGGGTCTCCTATGTGAGGAAACGTGACATAAGATTATGACACTCAAGCTTATTCTATAAAGCTTTTGTGTGACATTGAGAGTATAATAACAGAATCCAGTACACAGGTGAAATTATAACTCTCATAGGCACACCCAGGTGAAAATTAGAATTGTTACTCTCACACATAAAAAGATTCCACTGCTGAGGTCCTGAATCTCACAGGCACTCTCCACAATTAGATTTGTGACAGTCAGATGTGGGTCCCAGGACAGTTGGTATGCTGACTCATTTTTGGAGCCAACTTACAGACAATTTGATGACTCTCATACCTATATCTGGCCAATAAGAGAGATGTGGGCATAGGGCAATGGGTACAATCATTGCTTCATTGCTTTATACCAGCATGAAGGTCTCAAAGCAGATTGCAACTGCCACTTAGACCATATAAAGCCAGTGGGTAATACAGAGAGTGTCATAACAAAACCAAGAACACAGGTGAAATTGTGACTCTCCTGTGCACACTCAGTCAACAGTAAACATTGTCACTGTCACACATAGATACTGTCCACTGTTGAGGCTGTGGATCTCACACATGGAGGCAGTTGAAAGTTGGAATTGTGACTCTCTTACATGGATCTGCTTAACAGCGACTCAAAGAGCAGGATTCAGAATACCTGTGAGGCTATAACTCATAAATTCAGAAATTGTTTGCATTTGGAATTGTGGCTCTCTTGCAGGGATAGAGTCCAACATTAAGGTTGCGACCCATGTACTTGAACCCAACTCAAATGAGATCTCTTGACCCTCATACCTGAAGTCAAAAAATGTGTAGAGGCTGGGCACGGTGGCTCACTGCTGTAATCATGGCACTTTGGGGGGCCAAGGCAGGTGGATCACCTGAGGTTGAGAGTTCAAGACCAGTCTGACCAACATGGAGGAACCCCATCTCTACTAAAAATCCAAAATTAGCCAGGCATTGTGGTGCATGCCTATAATCCCAGCTACTCGGGAGGCTGAGGCAGGAGAATAGCTTGAACCCAGGAGGGGGAGGTTGTAGTGAGCCAAGATTGCAACATTGCACTCCAGCCTGGGCAACAACAATGAAACTCCATCTCAAAAGAAAAAAAGAGTGGAAGTTTTAATCTTATTTCTCAGCCTTCTTGCTAGTGTGATTGTAACATCTACCTTTGCCTAGCACCTGAGTGATTTGGCTATCCTGCCTGGGTAAAGCCCAAAAATAAAATTGTGATTTAAGCTGGGTGTGGTGGCTCACGCCTGTAATCTAAGCACTTTGGAGGCCAAGGTGGGCGGATCACCTGAGGTTGGGAGTTCATGACCAGCCTGACCAACATGGTGAAACCCTGTCTGTTTTTAAAAAATAAAAAATAAACGAAACAAAAAAAATTTTTTTAATTGTGATTTAAAAAAAAAATTTTTTTTTTTTTTAACCTGGGCCAAGCATTTAAGTATTTTACTTTCCTGCATAGGCCGTGCCCTCAGGGAAAATTGTGACATATCACTGGGCCCATAACCTAGGTTATATAATCATCCTCTTCTGCCTGGGCCCTGCCAGCAGACATAATTGTAGCATATAATTGGGCCAATCACCCAAGTGATGTGACTTACTCTTTTGTGTGGGCTTTGCTGCATTGTGGGTTGTGACATATCACTGAGCCCTATGCATAAATGATATGACATTCCTGCCTTGGCTCCTCCAAAAGGAGGCATTGTGACATAGGCCCATCAACTGGGCCTACTGTGACCCTTTTCTCTTACCTGAGCCCTGTCCACACGGTGACATATTACTATGCCCTGCATACAGACAGTGTGTCTTTCCTGCATGAACCCTGCTCACTGAAGACATTGAGACATAATGCTGGGCTCAGTACCCAGGTTATGTGACTTTTCTGCCACAGCCTTACCCATAGAATAGATATCGACATGTTTCTGGTCCAACATTCAGGTGATCTGATCATCTTTTCTGGTTTACTCACACAGGCTGTTTTGACATATAGTTTCCCCAGCTCACAGGCATTACCATTACACTCATATGAGAACCCAGACAATAGGAAAGATTTTGATGCTCTTAGCTAGAGTTTAGGCAGTAGGTAAAGTCCTGGGTTTCCTACTTTTAGAAAGGTTACAGAGATGTATAAAATTTATAGAAATCCTATAAACAGTTTGTGTGCTACAGAGAATGTAATAATAGGGCTCAGCACACAGGTGAGATTGTGACTCTCACAGGTACAATAAGCCAACAATTAGGATTGTCACTTCCAAACATGAAAGGAGCACACTGGTGAGCTTCTGAACCTCACATGCAGATGCAATCCACAGTTAAAATTCTGACTGTCATGTTTACATCTAGAAACAGGTTGAATAGTGACTGATTTCTGGACCCAGTTCAGAGGCACAGTGATTAGTTGCATACCTGGACCTAGACAATAGGAGATATGTTGACTCCCATAGGTAGCCTTAAAGCAATGGGCACGGTCCTGGGCTTTCTACCTGTATGAAGGTCACAAAAGTTTACAACACTCATGCATATTTTATGATCCTTTCTGGTGATACAGAGTGTCATAAAAGATCCCAGCACAAAGTAAAAATTGTGATTCTCATAGGTGTACTCAGACAACAGGGAATTGTCACTCCCACGCATGGACAGAGACCACTGGTGAGGTCCTGAGTATCACATGTGGATGCCATCCCACAGATGAAATTTGTGACTGTCATATGTGGACCTGGCCACAGGTGAAATGGTGACTTCCTTCTGCACCCAACTCACAGGCACAGTGAGAACTCTTATATCTGAACCTAGCCAATAAGAGAGACGTTAGCTCTCATTCCTGGCTTAGGACAATGAGTAAGATCATGAGTTCATGCCAGCATGTAGATCTAAGTGTGGATTGTGACTTTTAGGCATACCATAGAGAGCCCTTAGGTGGCACCAAGAGTGTGATAACAGGGCCCAGTGCACAGGGGAGATAGTGACCCCTGTATGCATGCCCAGGTTACAGTAAGGATTTTCACCCTTTTAAATAGCCACAGCCCATTGTTTAGGTTCTGAATCTCACACTCGGAGGCAGCTAAAAGTTGGAATTGTGAGTCTCATACATGGATCAGGTTGATAGATGAGATAATGACTCTTGGACCGAGATTTATTACACCTCTGAGGCTGTGACTCTACTACCAGGACACGTTCTGAAGGTTGAATTGAGACTCTCGGGTACAAATCTAGTCCAATATTGAGATTCTGATTTGCATACAGGAGGTGTTGACTGTCATCCCTAGAACTGGACATGTTTGGGATTGTTTATCTCATCCCTGGACTTTTCTTGAGGTGTGATCATGACATATGCTTTTTCCCATATCCTGAGTGATTTTTTCTTTCTTTTCTTTTTTATTTTTTTGAAAGAAAGAGAAAGAGAAAAGAAGAAAGAAAGAAAGAGTGAAAGAAAAAAAAAGAATGTAAGAAAGAAAGAAAGAGGAAGAGAAAGAGGGAGAGAGAACAGGATTCTTGTTCTATTGCCCAGGTTAGAATGCAGTCCAAAAATGGGTATTAAAAACCTCTTTTATGCCAATAATTGTGCTTAACAATGGAGACAGGAAGGAATAAGGGATGAAAATAACAAACAAGCAGCCAACCAATATTTTATTTAAACCTGTGAAATGCTATGCAATTGCTGAAGAGTGATTTA
>CAUYLG010053993.1:0-39340 GCA_963573385.1 Cacajao melanocephalus | reverse complement strand
CTTTGTAGGGACATGGATGAACCTGGAAACCATCATTCTCAGCAAACTGACACAAGAACAGAAAATCAAACACCACATGTTCTCACTCACAGGTGGGTGTTGAACAATGAGAACACATGGACACAGGGAGGGGAGCATCACACATGGGAGTCCATCAGGGGACAATAGGGGATGGACAGTGGGGGGTGGGGAGTTGGAGAGAGATAGCATGGGGAGAAATGTCAGACATAGGTGATGGGGAGGGAGGCAGCAAATCACACAGCCATGTGTGTACCTATGCAACAATCTTGCATGTTCTTCCCATGTACCCCAAAACCTAAAATGCAATTTAAAAAAAATTATGTCCTTTTCTCATTTGTGAAAAAGAGACAATGTAAGTATGTTCCACATGGAGTTACTGCAGAATGAAATGAGTTAATACATAGAAAGAGTCTGACACTTCATTAATAATAGAATGTAAAGTTTGGAAGGAACTCTGGAGGTGATTTAGACGTACTTTGACTCTCTTAGATGCAAATCATTGAATTAGATTGTGATGTCTCTAAAGATAGCATCAGATTCATGCCTCTTTCTGTGTCAAAAATCTAGAAAAAAAGAGGAAGTTCAGAAGTCTGTTAATAGCATATAGATTTTCCAATATTTATTCTATTCTGTTTTCATCCTCAGATATAATCCCTAAGGCTATAATTTCTCTAGATTTCTGAAATTAATGCAGATTACTCTCATTCAGTACAACTACCAAAAAAAATTTTGATGTAAATTTTCCTTCCTGTATATGTATTTTCCAATGGATGGTCAATAGAAAATAAATTTTATAAGAAGCTTCATACTCAAAATGCCACATCCTCTATACAGTTTCAGAAATATACCATTCATATTAAAAGCTACAATCAATCCTATAGAAAAAAAATACTTCATTTGCTTCTTTAACTCAGTATTTCTGAAAATTTCTTGGTAGGGAAACATTTTTTACTGCATAATACCTAACAAAAGATTTTAGCATAAGTGATTATCTTTGGTCACTGTTCTGTTCATATGATGTTTAAGAGCTATTCTCTGTTCCTCAGTCTTTTTAGAATTTGGAAAAGGTGACAATGAAGTTGTGATCTAGTGCAGAAGTGTGTCTACCTTCAAATCCTGATGCTTCACTTAGTAGCTAAGGAATCTTAGGCAAGTTAATCCAAAATTCTATACCTCCATTTTCAAATCTGCAAAATGGAGCTAATACTCACTTTGAAGTATTTTTGTGAGTATCCTATTCCACGATATACATATTTACTCCAGTCTAGGAGTTATAAAAATGGCCTATTAATTTCCTTCTGTGTTAATCCTATTGTTGCCTGGAATCACATCAGCAACATAAAGCATCCTAATTTTGTGTTCATGATAGTTTCAAATCAGCCCTTTATCTTTAAATAATTTCACTTGTCAAGTACAATAGACTTCATCTGACTGGGAGAATGAGACAGGCCATTCATAATCACTCAGAGGAAGAGAGAGATTAACTAATGAAATATTAAAATCCAAAACTCTTAGTCCAACATAGCTCCTTTTCCAGTAATATCCCTATATTTGTCACTTCTTTCTCTTCTTCTGTGGCTGATATCAATGTCTACTAAATTCTATGACAAGTGTTAGAAGGAAATGAAAGCCAAGGTTAGAAAAAACATGCATTTTGTATATGTTTTTTCTTTTGAAGTGAAATGTGGCCTGGTTTATTATCTTCCCATGATCTTCCCATTATCACTTTTCTATACTAACTGCTGACTGTGCTCAGGTGGCAAAAAGAAGTGGTAATTGGATGAAAATATTCTAACTCTCATGGTAATTAAAAAAAAAAAGTAGTGAAAGCAGCTTCCTCCTGAAGGTTCTATTATGCAGTTAAGGCAAGATGTCACCAGGAACAACAAAGCAAAAATGAGGCCTTTCAAATTGATTGACCAGTACTTCAGCCCCCACTCATTGGTCTTCTGACTTGGAATGAGGCGCACTAATTCACAGCCTACTCTCCAAAGGCAAAATCCCGTGTTGCGACCTCCAGTAGCACTTCTAGCCTGGATTTCACTTCTTGTACCTGTAATATTTTAAGTGTGCTTCATCCTGAAGGAATATCTTTCTAATACTATGTGAAAAGTTTATGATCAAAGACATTTAGACAAGACTTCTTCTAGGACCTCATGCAGAAGAAAAACCTTAATAAGCTAGGGGTCCCCAATATATGGTTCTCAGTTTTTCTATCTCCTTTTTTTCCCTCTCTCTTCAGGTAATAACATACTAACAATAGACCATGTTTTGAGAACAGATTTCCATTTACCAAGGTCATCAAAGTCATTTTTCCATTGTATCAATTGAGAATGAGATACATAAACTGTTAAATATCTTAAATAATTAAACTTACCAGTTAGCAGGAGTAAATGGGAAGACAGATTATAATATAGAAATTGGTAAGTGCAGAATCAGAACTTCTATAGACAGAAAGCACATTGTATCTTACTTGTCAGTCATTGCACACCTTAAATGAATTATTAAAATTTTTATTTTGTTTTTAATTTATACATAATATATATATTTATGGGATACAGTGTAATCATTCAATCATTATAATTAGCATATTTATTGCCTCAAGCACTTCTCATTTGTTTGCAATGAGAACATTCAAAATTGTCTCTTCTCGCTATTTTGAAATATAAAATACATTATTGTTGACTAGTCACTCTACTTTTCAAGAGAATACCAGAACTTATCTCTCCTACCTAATGGTGACTCTCTACCCTTTGACCAACCTCCCCTTATATTCTTCCCTGACTACTCTGCCCAGCCTTGGCTAACCACTTTTTTACTGTTCACTTCTATGAGATCAGCTCTTTTAGATTCCACATGAGTGTGATCATGTGATATTTGTCTTATGTGCCTGGCTTATTTAACTTAATATTATGTCTTCTAGGTTCTTCCATGTTGTTGCAGGACATAGGGTTTCATTTGTTAAGGCTAACTATCATTCCATTGTGTATATGTACATATATCACTTCCATTTTATTCATTCATTCCTTGATGAACACATATGATTAGTCCATATCTTGGCTATTGTGAATAATGCTGCAATAAACATGAAAGTGCACATTCTTTTCGACATACTGACTTCATGACTTTTGAATATACAGCCAGAAGTGGTATTTTTGGATCATATGATACTTCTATTTCTAAATTTTGTGAAACCTCCATGCTGATTTTTATAGTCGATATATTAATTTACATTCTACAATAGTGTGTCAAAGTTCTCTTTTCTCCACATCCCCATGAAGATTTGTTATTGTTTTGTTTTTTATAGTAACCATTCTGACTGGGGTTAGGCAATATTTCTAACTTGGGTGAGGTGATTTTGATTTGCACTTCCGTGATGATTAATGATGCTGAGCATTTTTTTCAGACACTCAGCCATTTCTATGTATTTTTCTGCAAAATGTTTATTCCCATCTTTTGCCCATTTTTAAATTGGATTGTTATTTTGCTACTGATTTGAGTTTCCTTATATTCTGAATATTAACCACTAGTCAGGTACATAGTTTATGAAAATTTTCTAGCATCCTATAAGTTGTTTCTTCAGTCTTGATGATTTCCTTGTTGTTCGGAGGTTTTTTAGTATGATATAATTCTACATGTCTTATTTTGCTTTCATTGACTGTACTTTTGATGTTTGATTCAAACACTCTGCCCAGTCAAATATCATTAAAAGTGTTTCCTATGTTTTCTTTTAGTAAGTTCAAAGTTTCAAGTCTTACATTTATGTCTTTCATCAATTTTGAATAGATTTTTATAATTGGTGAAGTATAAGTGCCTATTTCTGTTCTTCTCTGTGTGGAAATCCAGTTTCCCCAGCACTGTGTATTGAAGAGATTGTACTTTTTCTAATATGTGTTCTTGGGGATTTTTATCAAACGCAATGCTGTATTGTTATCAAATGCTTTTTATGCATCTATTTAGATGATCATATGCTTTGTGTCTTTATTTCTGTTAATGTGATGTATCATGCTTATTGATTTGAGTATGTTAAACCATGTTTGCATTCCTGTGGTAAATGGTACTTGATCATGGTGAATGATCCTTTTGAAGTTCTCTTGGATTCAATTTGCTAGTATTTTTGTTCAAGATATTTGCATCTATGTTCTTCTGGAAGAGTGGCTTGCCAGGTGTTTTTTTCAATATATTTTTTTCTTGTCTGGTTTTGATATCAGGGTAGCTCTAGCCTCCTAAAGTAAATATAGAATAACTCCCACCACAACAGGTTTCTCAAATACTTTGAGAAGAATTTGTATTAGTTCCTCTTCAAATGTTTGGTAGAATTCAGCAGTGAAGTCATCAGATCCTGGGCTTTTCTTTTTGGGAGACTTTTGATTAGTAATTCAAATTAATTACTTGTTATTGTTCTGTTCATGTTTTTAGTTATCTGATGATTGAGTCTTAGTTTGTTGTATATGTCTAGGTATGTATTCATTTCTGTTAGGTTTTTCGATTTGTTGACATAAAGTTTTTCCTAAAAGTCTAAAATGATACTTTGTATTTATGTGGTATCAGTTGTGTTGTCTCTTTTATCCAATCTCTGATTTTATTTATTTTAGTCAGCTCTCTTTCTTCTTAGTTTTTCCAGTTACAGGTTTGTTAATTTTATTTATCTTTTCAAAAAGCAAACTCATCATTGCATAGATCTTTTGTTCTGATTTTAGTCACTCTTTTGTTTATTTCTGATCTAGTATTTATTATCACTTTTTCTTCCACAAATTTTGAGTTGTTTGTTGTTGTTTTTCTCATTCCCTGAGGTCCAACATTCAACTGCTTAATTGAGATCTTTCTACTTTTTGATGAAAGTGTTTTTGCTATAACCTTTCCTCTTATAATTGCTTTTTCTATAACCCATAGGTTTTGGTATGTTGTGTTTTCATTTTAATTTGTCTCCAGAAATATTTTGAATTTACATTTTAATTGTTTCATTGATTCATTGGCTGTTCAGCAGCATGTTGTTTAAATTTTATGTATTTGCACAATTTTCAATGTTCTTTTCAGCCACTCTACATCTTTTAAGGGATAATTCAATCTATTCAGTGAAAGTAATTATTAATATGTAAGGACTTATTTCTGCATTTTGACACCTGTTTTCTAATTGATTTGTAGGTCTTTTCTTTCTTTTTTCCTCTCTCACTGTCTTTCTTTGTAGTTAAGTGGTTCTGTTTGGTAGTATGTTTTGATTCATTGATTTTTATTTTTGTGTACATGTTATAGGTTTTCTGTTTGTTGTTACCATGAGGCTTACATAAAAACACCTTATAGATATAACAGGCTGTTTTAAAGTGACAACTGGATTGCAAATAAAAGAAAACAATCACTATCCTTTAACTTCATTCTCTCCAAAATTTTGAACAGTTGATATCACATTTTACATCTTTTTATACTGCCTATTAACAAATTAATGTAGTTATACTTATTTTAATAGGTTTTTTCTTTTAGTCTTCAAACTAAAGATATAAGCATATAAGCCTTCTGATTATTATTAGAGTAAGTATTAAAGTAACTATACTTTGTCTGTATGCTTACTTTTACCAGTGAGTTTTATACATTCAGACGTGTGCTTGTTACATGTTAGCATTCTTTCTTTCAGTTTGAAGAAATCCCTTTAGACTTTCTTGAGTTACAGGTCTGGTAGTGATGTACTCCCTCAGCTTGTTTTTGTTTGGGAAAGTCATATTTCTTCCTTATTTCTCAAAGATAGCTTTTTTAAGTTACAGTATTATTGGTTGGCAGGGTTTTGTTTTCCCTTTAACATTCTCGACATATTATCACACTCCTTTTGTCCTGTAAGGTTGCTCCAGAGATGTCTGTTTCTAGGTATATTGAAAGTACCATATATGTTATTTGGTTACTTTCTCTTGCTGTTACTAAGATCTTCTGTATTTCTTTGACTTTTGAGAGTATAATTATAGTATAACTCAGGTTATTCTAATTTAGTTTAAATCTTATTGGTGACTTATATCCAGCCTGTTTTTAGATGTTCATATATTTCTTAAAGTTTGAAAAGTTTTCTGTTACTATTTATTTGAATAAGATTTCTGCTCCTTTGTCTTTCTAAACTCCCTCCTGAAATCCCAACAACTCAAATATTTTCTTTATAAAGTTGTCTCATATACCGCATAAGCTTTCAGTGTTCCTTTTTATTCTTTTTTCTTTGCTCTCCTCTGATTATATATTTACAAATAGCTTCTCTTTGAGCTTTCTAATTTTATTTACTGTTTAATAATTCTGCAGTTGAGACTCTCTATTACATTTAGCTTATTGTATTTTTCAGATCTAGAATTTCTGTTTATTATTTTAATCATTTTTTTAAAAAAATATCTGTTAAATATCTGAATTGATTCTCTGTGTTTTCTTCAAGTTCATTAAGTCTCCTTAATACAGATTTTTTGAATTCTGTGTCTGAGAGATTACACATCTGCATTACTTTAAAGTCTCTGGTACTTTTCCTATTTGGTGAAATATTAGCTCCTTGAATGTTCTTGATGCTTTTGGATGTGCAACAATGCCTGAATATTGAGGGATTATGGATTTATTTTGTTCTTTACAGTCTGGTTTTGTTTCTGACTATTCTCCTTCAGGGGACTTTCCAAAATTTCTAAGCAGAATGACTACTGTGTTCCCTGAGCCTAGGACCAATACAATCCCCTCAGCACTAGCGGACACCGTAAACTCAAGCTTAGTGTGAGTCTCATGAGGGCTCAAATGTTGATCCAGCTTTCCAACCCTAATGTATCTGATGAAGATCTAAAGAGGGTATTGTGATATAAAGCTGGCCAAGGATCCAAAACCAGAGGACTGTCCCAGTAGCCCAGTTGGTTCTTACAGAGACAGGATAGACCCCCAGCTGCAGTAGAAAGAGCTGGAACTGAGACACAGCCCCTTCAAAATCTGTTGTAAGACAGTTTTTGGGAAGCCTGTCTTGACTCAAATGGGTATGTATCTCTTAGCAAGTTCCTACACAGAGGGCTACTTCCCCAGCTGCAGTGGGAGGGGGCAGAACTAAGACTGGGCACCATTGAGATCTGTTGCTAGAAAGCCTATCTCAGTAGCTTAGATGGACTTGCATTTCCTAGCAGGTCCCTGAATAGACAGGATAATTCTTTGAATACCAAGAGAGGGGCTGGGGCTGAGACTAGGTTCCCTTAAGATCTACGGTGGGACAGAGGTTGGTGACCCTATTATATCAGCTCAGACTCCTGAGTTGTCAGATATGGTTGATTCTTCCTTTAAGTCCTTGTGCAAGTAATTTTAAGCTGGAACCTGAGTTGCAAAGGACTGGGGCTGAGCCACAGGGAAGATTTTAGGTTCACTGCCAAGATCAATGTTGGCAGGCAGATAAGCCTTTCCACTGAGGCATTTTTATGTTCTATTCCTCTTAGATTCTCTGGCAAACGATTTTGGTTGCGGACGCAAGGTCAAATGGGGCTTATGCATTCCCCATGGGAAATGGGATCACTTGTGGGCTCAAACCCGAGAGCACCCTCAGTACATTAGCAACTTAGATGCAGGTGTGCCTTCTCAAAACAACTCTCCTAAGTCTTGGACTCCTCTGGGATTTTACAGCTTCCTACCTGAACCCTGAAGCACCCACAGAAACTTTTGTCTGTGATGAGTTACAGAATTCTTGTTGTTGTGGAGATATATAAGCTTATTAACCTCTATTATATCATCTTGTTGATGTCACCCTCATTAGGTAAATTTTAATTTTTCCATTTGCTTATGTCTTATCACAGGAGTAAATGTGTCCAAGATTATAACTGAGTTTCAGTTACTTTTCTGCCTCCATAGTATAGTCCATTAGAAAAGGGACTTACGAATTCTTGCTGATTCAACCTAAAATGTTTTAACTGAGTTTTGCTCTTTTGCATATTAATTTTTATTCATCCAATATTTTGCCAAACATTTTATGAGCTCCTCCTACATGGCAGATTCTTTCCTAGGTACTAAGAATATACAGGTAAATAAGAAAGAGTATCTGGCAATAAGGAAGTTAAGATTATAGCTTGAACAGAGTAGGTTAGTAATAAAAAAGTTGAATTAAAATTATTTACAAAACTACTTGATGAGTGTTATAGTAGTGATAAGAATAGGATTTAATGTAAGCACAAAGAAGGAGTAAGATGAGCGAAAAGAAAATCAGAGAAGACTTCTTGGAAGAGGTAATATTTCAGCATTGAAACAGATGGTAACTAACTTACTCAAAAGGGCATTGAATGTACAAATACTAAGGTATCCATATCATTTAAATAAAGGGATAAACAGTGCAAATTAGAGAAGAAGAGATTTTCAGGATCACTCCAGCACTCTGTAAAGCAGAAATTTATATACCTTGTCCCTATTTTGATGCCAATAACATGACTAAATTCAAATGATACACCAGTTTATATTCCACTCCATTGCTAGATTCATTAGACCCAGCCAGGGTCAGATGGATACATGAGCTATGGTCAAATGAGCAGGATTAATGGAGCTTAAAAGTAGCCACTGACAACCCAGCTCAATGTATTTGGTAGTTATTAAAGGAAAAACCCGGTGTGAATTTGTTGTCACCCAATGACATGCCACTATCCCATTTCATGATCTGATTAGTATACTTCAGTGTTTTTCTCATGCTCTCAATAAAATGTTCCAGCAGCCTAATATGGCTTATAAGAACTTTTACAAACCTTCAAGACTTCTACTTATATTTCTAGTCTTATTAGACCACATCTTAAAATCTAAGGACCAACTATGCCAAACATTTCTCTGTAGGCTGAGAAATTTGCCCATGCTCTTTCTTCCCTACAAGGCTTTGCTGTGCTGAGGCATCACCTTGAAATATGTTCAATAGTCTCAATTTCTCCTTAAGCCTGACTGGTGTCTCTCATTTTTAATTCATAACTATGATGCCATTTTTACTAAGGAGACTTTGTTTACTTCCAAGAAGGTTCCAATGAGTTCCCATAGAACCCTGAATTTATTTCTGTCATGCTATGGGCCTATAATCAATCTCCCAGAGACAGAAATCATATCTGTCTTGTTTATGCAATATTCCAAAAACCAACCACAGGACTAGCACATTGTGGTTACTCAATAATCGTATGCTAAATTATTAAGAAGAGTAGCAGCTTTGTATTCCAAATGTCCATTTATTTGTATTTTCAATATTTTTAAGAAACTAATTTTTTTTACCATCCCATTGCATCTAAATTGTTTAGGGTTTCATGTGTAGCTCAATACATAACTGTTGAATACACCAATGAGAGTAATCTTGTCATATCACAAAATGGTATGTTCTTGTGAAAAGTAAAAACTCCATGACTGCAGAACTCTGCATTTGCTTTTCTACTTCTACAAGGACTAGAATGAGACTTGGCTTATAGTAGATGGCTAACAGTTTTTACTGAATGAATAGGTGAGACAATGAATTATCATTAATGCCAACATGAGATTAATAACCATTAAACTATTCTTGTTGCAAGCAATTTTAAAAATAATTAAGGCTCAGCATCATCATAATGAGCATTCATTGTCATTGTGCTGAGATTCAATGATGCAGTGGTGTATAGAGATTTTACATTGAGAAGATAGCATTAAATTAGTTTATAGTCTGACACTTGTTTCTCATATCAGTGATAATTTCCATATGTATATAAATTATTAAGTACTGTTTTATTACCTATAATAAACATTGATAATCTACAAAAATATTTAGTAAATCTATTTTTATTTTTTATGTAAATAATAGTTTACAAATGCTTGTTATTTTACCTCTGCAAGTTATAATCAGTGGAAGAAACTTTAAACAATCTTAAATATAGTACGGGAAAGCTAAGATTTTTTTTTTAGTTGGTTGGGATCTCACTTTCCAGCCCTACTCCCTCTTTTCTTTCTGTTGATTACCAAGGAGGCAAAATATTTTACCTCTGCGTAGTTTCAACTGCCTGTTGAGGGGTGAGTGAATTCCATCTAATTTTCTCTAAGTATCCACCTGGCAGGTTAGGCGTCTGTATAAATCAACCCTGATATCATATACTCGAAGTAAGAACGAAAATGGGAGAGCAAAATTGGCCTTGAGAGCAGCAATCTTAAAATAGCCTTACTCTTAATATCATTAGAGAAAAAAATGTGTGTGATATCTCCAGTTGAAATGGCAAGCACAAAGGAAAATAAAAAAATGTTCAAAGTGGCAAGGTCTCTGCTTGTTCAAATTCCTAAAATATGGCTTAACATACAATCTCATAAAACACAAATGAGAGAAAAAAAGGGAACAAAGTTCTCTCTTTGTATTCCCTCAAGAAAGCACAAAAAGACAGATGGCCCAAATGAGAGAGTCCCTGGTCAGATAAGTCCTTAATAATCTTCCTTTGTTTGACAAAAAAAAAAAAAAAACTATGCAGTGAACTATGTAACGACTTTGTTCTCCCAGGAGAAGGCACAACAGTGAGAAGAGAAAGATGCCTAAAAATGGTCACATCTTTGACAACATGGGTTATAATGCTTCATTTTGTTAAGTAATAAAAGAATAATAAGAATCTTTTATTTTGTACCTTGCACTATCCTCACTTGGGTATAAAACCAAAAGACAAAAATCTAAAATAGTGTGATTTCTATGGTTTATTTCTTTTTCATTCTGTTATATAATGAGGGAAGAACAAAGAAACTTGCTTTACTCTGTCTCTAAGAATTGAATAGTGGAAAAACAAAGAAAGAAAGCAGAAATAGCCCAAACCAACAGAATGTTAAAATAAATCCAAGAATCTAAATTATTATCTCACACAGAACTACAGAACTCCAATTTAATCTGTCAGTAGCAACTAGAGAGTGACTTGGGTACCAGTCTTGTCCCAGACTCTCAGTTTCTATATTATCTGTACAGAAATACCTAATGTGTGAGATCCTAGACTAATGGGCATTAATCACTTCAACCATTCTTAATTGAAAGATGAAACAGTTTTCCTTTTCAAAGACTCAACACCAACATCCTGGTAGTATAATTAGGGGAAATCTTGGTTAGAAAACTTAATTCCAGAGAAGCATACATTCAATGCCTGACTCAATCTTCAGAATACACCAAAAAAAAAAAAAAGAGTACCAGAGTGTTTTGTTCACGGCAAGAAGTATGATATACAGAAACAGTGGTTTCATTTTCAATCCTGACTCTGACACTTGGCTATGTGAACTTGCTGGTTATTTAATCCCCTGCACTGTAATTTCTTCAGATGTAAATAAAAATAGTCTGTACTTCAGAAGGGTGCTGTGAGTTTTAAATATGATTGTAAATATAAAATACTTGATATATTTTACCTTTTTTCTTTACTGTATATTACTATATCAAATATATGTGACATCTAGAGAGATCTGAAATAAACCAAAAGAAAATGGCACACTTAATTCTTAATTAACATATTCCAGCAGTATAGACCAGAGACTGGCAAACTCCAGTCCGCAGGCCAAATACAGCCTATTCCTTTTTTATAAGTAAAAGTTAATTGGAATCCATGCTTTCTTATTTACATATTTTCTAATGCTTTTTTCTTGCTTCCATGGCAGAGTTGTGCAATTGCAACAGAGACTGTAAAATCCCCAAGCCTAGAATCTTTTGCCCTTTAGGAAAAAAAAAAAAAAAATATATATATATACACATATATATATATACACACATATATATATATACACACACACACACACACACACATACACACAGACATATATATATATATAAAGTTTGCAAACCCTCATTTGAAAAAGAGGGAGGTTAGCATAATTCTTGAGAATTTCCAAAGTTGTTTAAAAATTCAGAAATGGATATATGCCTAGCACTAATACAGCAACTTGTTAATAATTAACTTAAATACTCATCTTCAAAGATTTTTTTCCGCTCAGTAATTTAGGTGAAAATGGAATATATGTGTTTTTGTTTGCTTTGCTGAACTCCAAAATCCAATAGTACATATACTCTTACAAAATATAAAAGGTCAGTAAATTTATTAAGCCAAGCATTTTTAAACCCTCACTTTGTCTTTTCTTCAACTTCTGTTTATAATCACCTCCTTTCTTCTATAACTACGGTCTCAAACAGGCCACCAATGTCTCATGTCAATTAGCCATTATTTAGTTCAGGAGCTTTATTTTAGAAGAAGGAAACTGAGGCTTAGAGGGATGAAGTGAATTAAGTCCACACTGCTGATTAGCATCAGAGCTGAGAGGGGAATCTAGTTTCTGGATCCTACTCCAGTGACCTTTCTAAGATACCACATTGCTTCTTCAGTCTGACTAGCCTCTATTCCAATTCTAGGATCTGCATTCATAGATCATCTTTCTTTTTTCAATTTTTAATTCAAACATTTTAATTTTAATTTTAATCTCCCTGTCTCCTCAATCCCAGTTCAAATAAGTCCTGTCTAAAGAGAAACTGTATTCCCATCAAGCTTAAAAGTTCACTGTTATAATTTAGGAGAGAGTTGTATCCATGAATTTTTTCTATTTTTTTTTATCTTTCGACCTCTCATGTTCTTACAAGGTATTTTTCATGGCCACAGCGCTTCCAGTAGGACTTTCTGGTTTGTCACCAAATTTTACTTATTGTGTTCCCTCCTTGTGCCCACTTCTTCTAGCACTGCCTCCCAGTGGCAGCTGACATTTTGTCTCCCTCCTTCCTTTTGTCATTCCCACTACTCCTTATTCCCCTGAAGATATGTTTCTTTGTGGCCCTCTTCCTGTTATTCCAACCTGTCTTCCATGCTCTGAAGCTATCTTCTCTTCAGCCTTCTATTTTTCTTTTTCTAAATGTCATGTATCTCAAATGTTACCTGCACTCAGGAGTTCTACTACCCTTTATTTACATCATACCCAAGAGTATGGTTCATAATCTTAAATTCAAACAGCATTGTGACAAAGGATTCAAGCAATTCTCCAGTTAAGGCCTAAGTAAATGTTTTTTCCTGTCTCATCGATTTACCTATGTCAGTCTACCTATCTATTACCTACGTCAGTCATTATCATTCCGAGAGTCTTGGTTTTTAAAATCTCTCTCTCTCTCTCTCTCTCTCTCTCTCAATCTCTTTCTCTCTCTCAATCTCTCTCTCTCCCCCTCCCTTCGTTTCTCTCCCCTTTCCTACCTCCCTTCACTTGGTTCTTCTTTTTCTCTCTAACCATATCTAATCAGCTGCTACATAATGTGGATTCTCAACCTCATATTTTTTATTTCACTAAACTCTTATTTTTTCCTATTTATGCTGTTGTCATCTCCCTGATTCAGGCATGAAACACTTTCCCTCTCTTGTGTAAATGAAGGAATCAGAATAATCCCAGACTTTCAAATTCAGGAGGAAGACGTAGAAGTCAGAATGTATTCAGTATATTGCATCATTGATCCTGGTTTTGCTCAGAAAAAAAGAACGCTTTCTTAAACAATGTGAAACTGTACTAACGGAAGCAGAAACCAGGGAAACGTAAATAAAAACCAACACATTCATAAGAGGATTATGAATTCAATAAGACTTTAACTAAAATCATGTCAATAAGTGGAATTTTTTCTGAAATGTGAGAGTAGGTAGTGTGTTTTTAAGTTGAATTTAGTTTGTACTATGTGCCAAAACACCATTGTAAATACTTTACACATATTAACTCATTTAAGTTTTCAAATTGCACATGAGTTAAGTAGTCTTATTATAGCCATTTTGTAGATGAAAAAATAATACAAAAAAAAGCTTGATCAAGGAATTTATAAGTAGTAAAGGGTAGATTTGAACTCAATAGAGTCTAGACTCTTAACTGCACATTTTTAACACTACTGTGCAAATAATTATTTTTGTAAGAAAATTATTACTCGGCTGACCAATATATTTTTTACGTATTTACTCATATATATATTTCTGAAACCTGGTCTGCGACAGTTGATGTACCCCCTAGGAATATATCTGACAGGACTGACGTGTCTTTGCCCTCATAGAGCTGGCTAATCAGATTTAAGACAAGTAAGAAAAGGAAAGAAGAAAATGGAGGATAATCCTAGACATTTTATTTGAGCAAATAGGTAGATGGTGACATTTTTTCCTGAGAAGGATGGAACTGAGGACTGTCCAGTCTCATGTGTAATTTTCAATTAATTTGACAGCACTAGACTTTTGTTTTGTTGATTTGCTTTTATCAGGAGGCTCATAATGTCTAAAACTTCTCTTTTCATTACAGTGGCATCTGTTTGTTTAATGCTGAAATGCAATAATAAATTAGAAGTGGAAAATTGTTCCTAGTCAAATTCTATCAATTTCTTCTTATTTTTGTTTTTTTGCTAGCATACTTCTATGAAAAGAAACTTACCCTCATCGCCTATTCACTTGCACAAATTCATTTAGCTATGAAATTAATATAGAAAAGATGGAATAAATGCTTGGTTATTTCTCTTAATTTGCCAGTTTTTAAGATTAAAAAGTACTTCTCATTATCTCCCAAAGGTAATCCATATTATTGTATGTATGTGTACATATAAAAATGCATTAAACTCATAAATTTAAACACATTTCATGTGTTTCAATCTATAGCAAATCCTATGCTTTTCAATGTTCAAATTTCTCCGTGTTGGCCAATGTATACTTCTTCAATTAATTGCTGAGTCCTTTAGGAATTTTATATATACTTAAAAAAAATAGTGACTCAATTCTAATAACAAAAAAAAGACGACTCAACTTTTATACTTTTAATTCAAATGCAGGGCTCTAAGACTGTACTCAGAACATCCTACCTTTTCTCTACTTACATCTCTACTTTTCCTTTCTTACACAGAGTGAATCCTGGGTTTCCAGGACACAGAGGATGAGAGAACTAACACACTACATGATTATATACTTTTAATTCCAAATTATAAACAATGGTCCAGAATAACATTACAAATATTCACAGTACTAACATCCTTTAAATAAACCATATAATTGCTGCAAATAGTAAATTTTTTTCAACTGCTGTTCACAGTCTTCACTTTCACTTTCTAAGGTGTGACACACATAGTTACAGGAAATAGATGTTATTTATTATATTTTAATTTTTATTTAGTCTTTACTTCTAGAATTTGCTACATAATCTAATTTTCATTGTGTTATTCTCTTAATCTCTATTTATTTATCGGTCTGAATGCCTTTCTCTAGCATATTCCTCAGGAATGGCACATGGAAATAATATTTTTCAAGTGCTTATATATTGATAACAGCTTATCTGCATACTGTATCTTTGACTAATACTTTTGCTCAGTATTAACTTCATGGACATTTTCTACCTTTGAACAACTTAAATAAAATCTGCCATTTTCCTTATGGCAAATATATTGCCCTTGAAAAGTCTTAGGATCATCTAATTTTCTTTCTCTTCCAAGTTCTTTCTCTTTTTGTTTAGATGCAAAAAAACTTTTTTTCTAAAAATTTCAATAATTTTTAAAGAACATATCTGACTGGTTTTGCTGAGTAGATATTTATATGCACCCAAAGTGCCCATTCAGTATATAATTTCAAGTATTTTTTGAAAATTACTTAACGGTTATATTGCATTCTAGATAAATTTTGTTTTACTCTCTTTCTCTCTCTGTTTTGAGTTTTATAAGTTTATTTTTTTCTTATTTGCATTTCTTTCAAGGTATTATCTCTTTTTTAAAAAAAAATGTGTTTCTTTTAGGTTATACTGTATAACAAGTTATTTTTTCTTTGGTTTTATAGTTTATTCCATAATTGAATACTTTTATCTTGTTTTTTGTTGTTGTTGTTATTGTCTTGTTAATCTCTTTTTTTTCTTTTGAGATTGTCATTCTGTTGCCCAAGCTGGAGTGCAATGGCATGATCTCCACTCACTGCAACCTCCACCTCCCAGGTTCAAGTGATTCTCCTGTCTCAACCTCCCTAGTAGCTGGGATTACAGGCATGCGCAACCATGCCTGGCTAATTTTTTGTATTTTTAGCAGAGATGGGGTTTCACCATACTGGTCTCTAACTACTGACCTGAAGTGATCCACTCAGCTCGGACTCCCAAAGTGCTGGAATTACAGGCATGAGCCATTGCACACAGCCATTGTTTATATCGTATGTAACATTTTCAATATCTTTTAATTATTTTGACATATTACATTACATTGATTTCTGTTTTATGGACATGTCATTGGATATGGTTTTATTGTATGTAAAGACATTTCAGTTCATATTCTCACTTTTCATATACAAATTTTTCAATGAATGTGATCTTGACTATTTTATATTGCAAAATTAGGTTTTTATGCATTTTACTGCAAAATTAGTTTTCTGAATCTATAGGTGGAAGCTTGGTTCAGTACAACTCCTCTACTCTACAGAGTTAAAACTACAGGTATCTCTTCTCTGTTGTTCACAAGCAATGTTAAAAATTAGTGATTTGCTTTCTGAAATTTTTGCTTATGTCTCATTTTTGTTATTCCCTCATGCTTATGTATGATAAATAAATTTGTATGCATAAGCATGGAGGAATTTCAGGAAAATGATCACCCAATTATACAATGAAGCCCCAGTGCTTATACACCCTTCTTTGAGAGGGAAGAAAGGCAAGGGGTAGAGAAGCATATGATTTTCAGGGGAAATGAATGAGCCCAAAGAACAATGGCGTGAGGCAATGTTTCTCTCAGCTCCGTGGGAGGTGGAGGGAAAGTGAGCGCCAGAACTTCATTGTAAACAAAGGTTGACTTAGGCAGATAAAGTCTTCCAGGTAAGGCTCTCTCAGAGCTGTCTTCAGAAAAATAAATGAAAAGTCTCCTTGGGCAGGACGATGACTCCCAGGCTTTTTTTTTTTTTTTTCTGGTGGTTAATCTTTCCTGGTTATGTGATGAGATTCCTAGAAAAGGATCTTAAGACAATTTCATTTGTCATAGAAAGAAACTTCTCTAGACAGATAAATGAATTTCAGAGAGAGTTCCTTCAGTAAGATGATCAGAGAGGCAGAGGGCGGTGCAAAGTCAGAGACCTTGGTTCTGAGACTTAGTAATGAGGCCTTTCAATGTTCTTTAATTTGGAGCTTTCAGCATGCCAAACCACCACTTTTTGGGGTATGATTTTCTGAGCCCCAGCAACAGAAAAGCTTCTAATAACATTTTCAGAATTAAGACCATTCACGCACTCATTGACTTATTTATTCACTCAGTTAATTATTAACTTATTCATTTTTATTTTTTATTTTGTTTATTTATTTTTTTTTTTTGAGGCAGAGTGTTGCATTGTTGCCTGGGCTGGAGTACAGTGGTGTGATCTGGGCTCACTGCAACCTCCGCCTCCCAGGTTTACATGATTCTCCTGCCTCAGCCTCCCAAGTAGCTGGAATTACAGGCCCCCACCACCAATACCAGCTAATTTTTTGTATTTTAAGTAGTGACGGGGTTTCACTATGTTGGCCAGGCTGGCCTTCAACTCCTGACCTTGTGTTCCCCCTGCCTCGGCCTGTCAAAGTGTTGGGATTTTAGGTGTGAGCCACCGCACCCAGCCATTCATTCATTTTTATGCTCAACATATAATTATTGATCACATACAATGTCCTTGACCTACTAAATCTAAAAGATTTAGTGGTTAACTAGTGAAAACAATTATTAAATCCCTGCCCTGATAAACTTGATAGTAAACAGGTGGAGATAAACAATAAACAAATGAAGAAATATATATGTCTGGTTGGGAAAAAGAGTATAAAGAAAAATAAAGTAAAATAATGACTTGGATAATAATTACTGCAGGTGAGAAAGGCCTCTGTTGATAAATGACATCTCAGCAAGGACTCAAGCAAGAGAGAGAAAGTCTGTGGATATTTGAGAGCAGCATTGCTCACTCATTCACTCATTTCTCAAAGATTTTAGAGTTCTACTTTGGTTAACATCTCAGCTAAGCACTGGATATTAAAATGAGTAAAAGGGTTACTGTCCTGAAAAGGTTCAAAATGACTAATGTATTTTATGGTTTTATTCATCAGTTTTATAAATGTTACACAGATTTAATTGAATGATCTAAAACCAGTAAAAAAAAACTACATGTGCTTTCTTTCAGAATTAAAGGAAGAATTTAACGAAGTTCTCAGTATCATCAAGAAGATAATTCACTTCTTTCAACGTCTTTTCTTCCCTCATGGTATTTAAGTCATTTTCAAATTCTCAGGGTGAGTTTATTAAAGAGTTGCTATGTAGTTTGAGTACAGACATTCATACTCATCTACATGGAGTGCTCTCTTTTTAGCCTATTGATTGTTTTGATCTTATTTTTTTCTTCCCTTTTAGGTGGAAGTTGCCTTAACAATCCTTCTGAGGCATACAAAAAGAAGTAGCACAAGCAGAGAGAGGTTGGTTGCTGTTTCACTAAGAAACGAAGATTTTGTAATGAGAGCACAGAACACGGAGTCTCCCTCAAGGCAGAAGAATAAGGGCTTAGCTTTCCAACTCTGCATGTGAAATGATTCACTAATTAGTAGTCCTAAATGTTAGGGAGAGAGAAAAGGAGAAATAAAAGCTGCTTATATGATGTTTTGTGCATGATGAAAGTGTTATGTAAAACTTTGCTTCTTCATGGAAAATACCACTCTGTAAAAATCTGGTGCTATAAACTGTTACTTAAGCGGGTTCCTACAGCTGCAGACTTATTAAAACCCAGCAGGTAAAGCTATAATAAACAAATACCACCTGCTGCTGGAACAGGTGTTTGTGTCCTCATTTAGAAACCAAACTAAATGAGAGGATGCAGAGGGGTTAGAAGAGACCATTTCCTAGATTATCAGGAGCCTGGCATTCTGCAATTCATCGCTTGTGTGCCCTTGAACTTAATGCTGTGGGTTTTGACTTGCCAGGTTGGTTGATGCCTCAAGGATGAAACTTCAGTACAATTAAGAAGACCTATATCTTCTCCTGGTAGGATTCCTCACACTCTGTGTTGCATTTATTTTTCCTCCTAAAGTTGACCTGTCTTCATCCTGCACTACTTAAAATCAATTACAGGACACAAATTGTTGAGAAGAGTTCTCTTTACCTGCTGACACAAAACAAAAAGAAACTATACAGTATAAAGAAAATAATATACCAAAAGCATACTATAAAATGTAATAAGTACCTTTTAAATGTTACTGCATTATGCTATATTAAACTCTTCTTCTCTTAGGTTTTTTTTCTTCTTTATTCCTCACAACCATTCTAAATGCAACACTCACTATTTTCGGAGAAAAGAAAAGAACAGTTTCATTGTATCAAAGACTTGTAACCTCTTTTTAAGCAATGTAAAATCTCTGTCCTTGTTTTAGAATAATTCTGAGAAAGTATGATTGCCAGAGGCTCAAAAGACTTTGAGTAAATGATTTCTGCTATTTGTTTTAAGTAGCTGCTCCTTTTTTTTTTTTTTTGGTTTGAGGTGTGGCTAATTATTGATATCAATCTTGTTGTAATATCAGACTATTAGACAGAAAATGTAATTGGGAAATGCTTGGACTATTTCAGCATGCTCTGTGGATACAAAAAAAAGTTGCAATAAGCTTTGCCTAAAGCCCATAGGAAATAGACACCACAGTTTTGAAGTAAGTCTTAAGACTTCTGCCAAAGACTTGCAAAAGAGATTTTGTGACTCTTGGGACCCTCTCACAGGGGCTGGAGGTTGAGACAAAACAGGTTTTGGGAGACTACCTGGAAAAATATTATTTATATCACTAAATTTGGGGATCACAGTGACAGTAGCTGAGATTCCATACTCACACATTGGAAAACAGGAAAAGCAAAACACAGCTGGCAACTGCTTTGAAAGCAGAGCATAGGAGAAGTAACTGATGTGAGCAACCTGTGTGATCAAACTTTGTGCTCAACATATGCAAGGTATATGTATATTCAGATGCTGTATTTGAGAGCTTCACAGAGGAATGTTTTCATTAAAGCAACACTGGGTTATTGCTTAAAGATGTAAACCCTACATGTTCAGAGATATAATTTTATTTCTTGCTCATATAAAATCCAAGCAGGTAGGAAGAGGGCTTTCTTCCTTGAAGTCATTTAGGAGTTCAAGATCCTTCTATAGTGTGGCTACTCTTGGCGATTAAAATTCTTCTCTACTCTTCTTGATACTGAGAAGACACTCTTCTAACCCAGTTTGATCTGCAAGGAATGTATCTTGCATCTTTTCACAGTCCACATCCTTGCACAGACATAAGGAAAGTTCTTCAAAATACAGCCCCTTACTAAGGTGCCACTTTGAGGAAACAACTCTACACTGCAAATAAGGAGCATGATTGTTTGGTTGTTAGTTATGTTTATCTTCCATAGTGAAGCATAAATTAGAAAGAGGGACCTCTGGGTGTTTCAGGGCTAGGGAACATAGAAAGAATCAGCCAGGATAGAGAGCTCCTCAATCTCTTTAAGGGAATGGAGGGAGAAAATGTCCTGTGATCCAGCATGTAAGTGGATTTCCAAGGAAATCAAAATAGCCCCCATGAATGGTGACAGAGCAGGAGCATCACTATCTTGGAAAAACACCACCATTTTAAGTTCCCCTTAATTAAAAACCTCTTAAATCTAGCTCAAATGCATCAGCCTAATGGCTAAATTCACCATAACCATGAACCATAAGTGACACCCTGACCAGAAACATTCCAACTCTGAGATAAACCACCTCTGACCAGAAGCATGCCAACCCTGAGATAACCTCCTCTCTGACCAGAAACATGCCAGCACCAAGATAACCTGCCCTCTCACTAGAGACATTCCAACTCTGCTATCAAACTTTCCTCCACACAGAAACATTCTGAGCTTGTGATATGCTCTCCCTCCCTAAACCCTTAGTACCTTTAATCTGTAAGACAGAAGGCTCCTGACTGATATTGGTCAGAAGCCCCTCTCAGGCTTATTCTCCAAAATTAACCTGTCTTTGACTGTTGAGCTGCTTTTGTGTTTCTTTCTTCTTTCTTTAACTCTTACAAAAGGAAGGGTCAGCAATAAAAATTTCCTAAACTAGAGAAAATAATCTGACAGTGCCAGTAAGCCATTATTTTTTTACTCTCTTAACTTTTTTTCTTTTCTATTTTCCTCGTATTCAACCCCATCCCTATTCTTTTGGAGTTAGGAATGGCTGATACCAAAATAAAGAAGGAAAGGAAGAAATAAAAATGGGGATGGCAAAGAGACGATCCTATCCCTCTCACATTAGAACTTGTAATACAGTTTTTAATTTTATTATTAATACAGCACTGTGCTGCATATTAATTACTACCCAGAGAACTTTCAGTTACCCAAAAGTAAAACAACAACATGACAACAAAAAACCCACACCAGATTAACCTTTAATTTCATTTGGTAACATGGGAAGATCTGCCCCAGAGAACACATTTAAAAAGGTAGTTTAAAAAATATTATTATTTTATAATTAGTTGATAATTAGTTGATTTGTTATTATGTTCCCCAAGTCAAGATTGTTACAAACTGAGAATGGAATAAATAAAAAGTAATGTATTGAATATATGAAAGAAAATTTTATTAGGTATATAAAATTAAAGGTTGTAGTTTATCATGTTTCTTTTTTTATTAGTACTAATCTCCATACCTATGATATTTATTAATTGTGCATAATTATATTTAAATACACTTTTCTTTCTTAGTGTAAAGTGAGCATTATTTACTTTTTGGTAATTTATCATCTTTGAGAGTTTCAGCATCACTTTAAAATAATGTAATTAGAGATCAGGCATATTAGGAAAACTGGCTCTCTCCTTCAGCCTTTCCTAATATTTTCTTCCTTTTTTCCAGGTAGAATTGATTAATCTTTCTTGCCATTAATTCTGTAACTTATACACATCTGTTTCTCCTGTTGGACCTGAACACTTTGAAGGCAGGGATTCTGAATTATTTTTGTCTTCTACAGTACCAAATATGCAGAGGCTCTGATAAATAGAAGTGCTCAATTGTTTGTAAAAGAGGCTGAAAGTTAAAGTTTCTAATAAATTCCTGAAATTATCTTTTTTGGGTTTTTTTTTCTTTAAGAAATTCTCCTTTTCTCTTAAAAGTAGAACACTGGAAAAAATTAGTTAATTGAAGCTTTTAATCTATGTTCCTATTAATCAAAGTTTTAATAATATAGATATATAAGATAGATGCAGAATTTGACAAGATGCCTGCCTTGATATCATAATGAAGTTTAACATGTTAAAAAGTCCCTGTAGTAGAGACCTACATAATTCAGAATTCTGTCTTTCTTTTTCCTATACACGGCAATGGGAAAGTGACAAGTGCATTGATGTGGAGTTGAACAGCTCTGAGAAAAGAATTAATTAGTCCAAGGGGGAGGTTTTCCAATGGGATATTTAGGCTTGGAAAAAGGCAACACAATGCAAGCTATCCCTTCTGCTCAGAAAGGCTTTTTAGGGTGTTCATACCATTTCTTCCAAATCATAAAATCTGTGATGCCCTTAGTTTTGCAAGTCAAATGGCGAAACACTTTTGATTCCAATGTGAGGAAACAAAGAGGATTTTTTAATGTATCATTAATTCATACCAGTATGTTTCTGTTGTATTTAAAATTAAATGAAAATCATTTAAGATTTCTCAGACTTTAGAAAGAAGTCAGTATGAAAAAAACCTCCAAGCTTAACATTTGTTATCATTGCCAATCTAACTGATTATCTTAGGGAAGCAGGTTATACAGGAGTGACAAAGTATGATTTAAAAGGAGAAATGTATTATCGAAGTGTTACATTAACTCCAAAGTACTCTTAGAGCTTCTAAGGGTTCACAGTCTTTCCATTACATGTGAAAAGAAAGCAAATGCAATAAGCTAAATATTTTCTTCATTCCTCCCTTGTCTTTCGAGGTCACCAAAATTATTTCTGTTAGCTAATTTCCTTCCTATTGGCTATCACATCAGAGTAACTGCCTCGTTGAATTTCTTTGATGCTCGACATTTATGACATGCTGGATTTTTATTGCTTGAGGCTGTTTCTAGCACATTCACTAATTATGTTTAAATAGGAGCTTGCGCTTATAAAATGGTAAATCTGGATTTTTAAAGCGGAACAGTTAAAACAACACTGACGCAAATCCAAGGAAGTGAGGTTAAACCAGAAGCCCATTCAGCCAAGGATGGCATTGTAACAGAAAGGCAGTTAATTCACCCATATTTTTGAGATGACATATTTCAGGACTTCCATAAATTTATCCACTCTTAAATACTTCTTTTCTTTAATATGTTTGCAATTTATCACCTTCTCAGATAGGCAACCTCAGCAATTTAAATGCAGACCTATTGTGCATTGTTGTTCTTGTTCAGTGATGTAAGACACAAAATTTGACATTTGCCATCCTTGTCTCTATAACCAATACCCAAAACCAGGCTTTTATGTGACTCCCTATACTACTCTTCCCTCTGTACATAGATAGATAGTGCAAAATGACAGAGAAAACTCCTAACATGGCAACCATATCAGAGAAGAGAGAGAGTAAAGAGACTTTTTTAGTCTGAATTTTTTCCTTAGCTTAGGGTATTCATTTAGGCAAGTCACTTAAACTTCTTTGAGTCTTAGTTTTATTATTCATAAAATGAAAAAATAAGTTGAAATTTTGTTTTTCCCAAAATTCACCAACTGTTCTATTATCACTATTATTACCATAGATTTCTGATTATTTTCTTTTATTGAAGTATAACTTTATGCAGTAAAAGTGCCCAAATCTTAACTGTACAGATGAATGAATTTTCAGGTATGCACGGACTTGTGCAACTACCACGCTGATCAAAGGATAGGTTTCCTGCCTCCAGTGGGCTTGCTTGTTTCCCCACTGAGTTCATACCCTTTACTACTCTCTAGACTTCTGACAAAGCTTTGTTTTTTCTGCTTTTGAACTTTATGTAACTGGAATTATTCAGTATGTGGTGTTTGGTGTCTGTCTTCTTTTGTTCAACTATATATCTGTGAAAGTCATTCATGCTGCCATTAGTAGTAATAGCTTATTTTTCATTGTTGTGTTGTATATCATTGTGTGCATATAACATTTGGGTTGTTTTGAGGTTTTGGCTATCATGAATAAGACTGCTGATAGCATTTTGGTAAGCAATAAGTTTTTTTTTGAAGGAAGGTATGTAACCTGAAACAGAACTTCTGAATCACAGGTTAATCATATTTTTAACATTAGTATGTGTTTTGAAAAAATGTTTCATATGTTTTATAACTGTACCATTGAATACCTTAAGGTAAATTTTTGCTAACTTATGGTTGTATAATTATGTGTTTTTGTGGATTCTCAAATGCTTAAGCATATTTACTTAAAAATATATTTAATATCTATGATAGTTTGATGTAGTAATTATATTTATCAAATTTCCATTAAGACACATACACAATTATTAACAAACAAAATAGTCATCTTGATATAATTTTAAATGCTCCCATGCTAACCATATTCATTTTAGATAACTTGTGCCTGGGTCACTCCCCAGTAACTTCTCATTTTTAAAAAGCATATTTGTAGTATATACATTATTTTTTTATTAAAATCAAAACAAAATGTAAACAGTTTGAGTTTGCAACTAAAGAAAATTTTGAGAACACATTTCAGAAAAAATATTAACACTATCATGAATTAACATGAATTCGGTTTTTGATTGTTTATGCTTACCATGTAACTTATGTGGGAGGTTTTGGTTTAGTATTAGCTAAAGGTTTTGTCAATCATGTATGAACCCTAAATTTGTTTTCCAAAAGATATCATAAATCCTTTCAAAATTTTGCTACTCTGACAGCTATTATTACTTTTATTATTATTACCTTTATTATTACCAATGAAAGTAATGGTCAAAAGTGCAATTACTTTTGCACCAACCTCATGTAATCCATTTTGCCTCAAAAGTCTTTGAGAATTATTTCACTAGTTTGGAAATCATGTTATAGAACTTTTCCTTAGTTCAGCTAAAAACAGGATTCTTTATTCCATGGCCATGAAAATTCAGGCTCACAGACAATTAAATGGTGATTAAGACAGGGCTTTATTGGATATAAAGGAAGAAAAGGGAGAAACAGGGACTTTTGCAAGACCAGTCTCTGCTAGACAACTTCCTGCACCCCGTTGAAATCTCAGGTTCACACAGGAAGAGGAGGAGCCTGGCTCCTACCCTCTGCAAATACCTTGAACCTTCCAAGGCTCCACCCAAATGGGCAGGCTGGTTGGAGTTCCTCCCACCTGGCTGTCTCAATAACATGCATTATTAAAAATGACATACACTATGGCCAATACATATTACTGTCATCCAATGATAAAAACAACATGATGGCAAAAGTAGAAAATTTGAAGTTGGCTTTGTCTTTCAATGGAATGTAGTTGGTTTGTTATAAATTATCTGGGTCATCTTAAAGCAAACTAGTTCCTCTAGCATTTATATTTGCACAACGGACCATAATTACATATGGCAGACACTCCATTCGATAAAAACTATTTTAGGATGAGCATATTTTTCCAAAACTAAAACTGTATATGTTTTCTAGTTTCTTTTTGCTGTCAAAATTTGTTTAGAAACAACAACAACTAAAAACCAGTGTTGGGGAGAACTCAGATAAAAATAAAAGGTCTGACTCTTGGGATCACTTCATATATTAGCAACCCTAAATTATATCATCTGGAGCTAAGGATATATTAGTAAACCCAAATTGCAGAATCTGGAGCCAAGTGTTGGTTTTCATGGTGGCTTAATTATTTTTGCTAAATTTCTGTGATGAGAATAGTAACACAAATCACTCGAATAAAAGAGTGACCAAAAATGCACACTAAAAAATGAATTAACATTTTGTTTGTATAAACATGTTGCAAATTATAATTCTATTTATTTACAATAATCTTTATTTACAAAGAGGACTTCACCCCTGGACACAGCTGAGCAGTGCCCAGATGCTCTGACAGCTGCAGGAGGACCTCCCATATAAGGCAATAGTACTCCACATGGGAGCTACTTCCATCTCCTACTTTGATGCCAGGTCAATAACTAGTGATCAGTTGCATCATCACCCTGCTGAAAATGAGCTAGGGTTGCTAGAAGGGAAAACAATAAACATAAACTAGTCTTAATAATTAATTAGAAAGATTCAGTAGAAGGTACAAAAGTACCCCAGGGATTGAATTTTTAGAGTATTTTATTAAGAGGGATAGAATGTAACTATAAATGAGAAAGAATTAATTAATTTGGGGAACATCTTCTCAGGACATGGGATTTAACTCCCTGGTAAGGGAGAAAAGGAATGGGGTAAATTGCTTTTCTGAATTCGCTTCTAGAAATCCAGAAAAAAAATGATGTCTCGTGCTCAGTGAAGTGAAAATAATTGTGTTGCCCTCACAGGTAGCAGAGGATGAAGTAAAGAGACTGAAGGAAGGGGTGTGCGAGAAAGACATAATCAGTGTAGCTGGTGACCAACTGTAAGACCAGAAGATACACTGTTGACCAAGGTCATTAGAAACTTGCTGAGTGAGGCACCAGAATTTCTATGATGCCTCTTCTCTTTAGGCCGTGGCTGATTGTCACAGAGCTACAATTCTTAATATCCATGAAATAGTGGACTCTCGAAGTAACAGAGTCCACTATTTCCATGGATATTAAGAATTCTTAATTTATCCTTCACAAGTCAAAAAAAGCAGCATTTATTGTTCACAAGTCAAAAAGCCACAATTATCTTGAAATTCAGCCAGATAGGTAGATGCCCATGGATTTGTTAAATTAAATTTGTTAATTTGTTCGAACTCAGTTACAAAAGAGCAGCTAACGGAGCTTGATTCCCAGGGGGTGAGAAAATGGCATTACTAGTGTTAAATTAGATACACAGTCAATAAAATTGCTGCTTAATATTTATGATCACATACATACATAAATGCAAGATACAGAGAGGCCACTGGAATTAAAATAAGTAAAAATTTCTAAGTTTCCAGAACTAAGCAAATTTTCTGTTCTAGAATCCTTTGATTAAAGCATAGTTACATCCATAGGAAGAAGGATCTTGCCTTATGTCCTTTTACAAAGAGAACTACGATCATTTACTCTGGTGACTACACACTATGGAGAAGGGAATATTCACATATTTTAAGGTTTCATGGACAAACAGTCATACCTGAAAACTCAAAGCATCTTTATATTTCTCTATTAAAGTGAGAGCTTAAGCAAAACATATAATCCATGAAGTTCTAACTAAAGTGTGGTTCATAATATACCAAATGGATACATGGACCTTGGCCATACCCCCTGGCCATTTTCTCAGGCTCTGAGTATGTAATTGGAATTGATGTGCTGAGACTAACCTTCTACATTGGGTCCCAGGCATGTGTATAAGAGCTGTCACACTGAGGTAGTTAAAGCAGAAGTTTTAGAAATTTTCCCTCCTACCCAACACAATAGTAAATCTAAAATCATGTTGCATTCAAAGGAGTGGGAACAGCAAAATCAGTTCTGCTATTGAAAACTTAAAGGATACAGAAGTGCTGGTCCCCAACATATCTCCATTTAATTTGCCTGGCTAGGCTCTGCTGATACTGGCTGTACTTCAGAGAATGACTGTTGATAACTGCAGGCTCAACTAAGTAGTGGTGCCAATCACAGCTGCTGGTAGATGTGGAAATGGTGCTACAGCAGATTAATAAGGAGGTAACAGGTACATAACAGGTGCCCATCAATTTGTTAAATATGTTTTCCACTTCAGTTACAGAAGAGGATCAGAAAGGATCCTAGGGATTGCATTCATGTGGGGCACACGATAACCTTTATTTACAGTTTTAACTCAGGATCTGCATCTGCTCTTCCAACAAGATGCCCAGGAAAGTAACTACTCATCAGTCTAATTTATTTCCTGGCATTAACAGGGCTATAACTCTGAACTTTGCTATGTCTCAAACTCCAATTATTCCTTTCATTGGTGAGGGGGGCGTCAAATAATACGATAACTTGGTGCTGGTATTAGGAAAGTTACTACCTCTATTCAGTTACTATAAGCTATCTCAGGAGTTAATTAATAACATAAAAAAGTTGCTGATTCTCTCTGCAGGGATACCTCACTTTGCAAAACAGGTTAACTCTTTAGCTACCATAGCTCTTCAAAGTAAAAGAGCCCTAAAACTGCTAACAACAGAGAGGAAGGGAAACTGTCTCTTTCTAGGAAGAAATACTGCTATTTTGTAAACCTGTTAAGTGTTGTTTTAAAGAAAGTTAAAGGACTCAGGAATCAATCAAACACAGGGCTAAAAACCTTCAAGAAACAGTATTGTGAGCTTGTATAACAACTGACTGTCCTGGCTCTATTCCCTCCTAGGTTCGTTTATGACCATTCTATATTTGTTGGCCTCTGGGCTTTTCATCTTTAACCTCCTTGTCACATTCCTTTCTTCTAAAACCATAGGGTCACAAATAATCCTGCTTCTTGAACCCGAATGTTCTTGGCTCATGAATTCTATCGTGGACTTCAGGATCAACCTGCACCCCTGAAAGACTCCCCTCTGGAGGAAACCTCAACTGCAGGGCCCCTTCTATGCCCCATTTAAGTAGGATGTAGCTATAGAGCAATTGACGCCCATGTTCCGAAAGAAGTTGGACTTTCCAGAGGGGGGACTGAGGGAATGTGTTCTCTTCCCGGGTCCACAAGGGGGCGTAGTTTCTCGGCCAGGAACTTCCCAGTGTCATGCCCTACCTGCCATCCCCCACGTCTGCATCCAGGAGACTTAACAGTCTCTGTTTAACTTCAGAGCTCACAGGAAAAGGATCAAAGTCAATCACTCCAATGGAAATTTAAAGGAACCCTTTTCATTGGCCAGGGGGCTTGGAGGAAGTGGGAATTCCTCCCAGGTTAAAAGTCCCTGTCCCTCCATCTGGCCAGATTCCTTCCACAGTCCTAATGGAAGCTTTCTCTCTCTCATCTTTTTCTCTCTCCTTTTTTTCTTTCTTTGCTTAAATAAATCACTTTCTGCAAAAAATCTTTGGGGGCCGATATTTACTTGTGAGCACATCGTGCCTGGTGTGGTCCCTTCTCCCATTCTTGGGAGAGCAAGATACCAAGAGCCTGGAGCCCACCAGGGAGCGAGCTAAATCTCCCCTGCACACTGAAACCTGGAAACAATAAGCCTCTATATAATTCTGTATCCTCAAAAGGCAGGATGCGATAGAATCAAGGAGTGGAAACAAGCATGATCACATTTACCTTTACTCACAAAGACATGCCTGGAAACTGTACTTTCCATCTATATGACTTGAGTCCACAAGGCTGGAAATTCTGGTTCCAAAAAGTGGTGCATGCCTCTTAGGAGACAGGATAGGTTTTCCATTGTACTATGAGTTATAGTTGCTGCCATGAATTTCTACGAAGCTCATTTCAGCTGCTGCACTCTGAAATCTCTCACCAGGTTCACACTGAAGCTACAATTTTCCCTAAGCTGTTTCTAGCCAATGACTAAACTCAATAGGGATATGAATTAAGGCTCCCTATGAAAACCATCAGAGTTTTCTATCCTGCCACTTGAGCACAGGGACAATCTGTCAGCCCCATCCAAACTCTTTTAGAAATGCACAACTCTCTACAATTTTCCCTTTTCCCTTTCTTCTTAAGAGACAGACACTTACCACTGCCTGAAGATTCTCCTATCCTCCTCAGGGTTCCTCCAGAGGCTCCCTCATGGGCTTTTCTCTTACTAAATCTCCTATAAATCTGGCCTCATCCTGGAGTCTGCTTCTTTCAGGAGATAGATTAATTTACCCGTTTTCAGGCACATCCTCACTCATTATATATAAGCTTACATAAAACTTTAGATCTACCATTACACACCAATATATCAGCTTTAATTTTTTTGATAATTTTCTGTTTTATACACATATGATAAAAATTAAATAGCAGATCCTAAAGCAGGCAAAGTACAGTGGAGAGAGGAGGATAGAGTGGGTATAAAAGAAAAGTTAAGTTAATCTTTTCTCTTAGGGGAAATTAAAAAAAAAATTCCTAAACTAAATTTGATTATTGGCAGATTATTGCAATTTTAATAAGAAGTAACCTTTTTAAAAATTTGCTTAGGACTGGAGTATTCTCCAGGGTAAATGATCTTTTAAATGATAGATAAAAATGGGTATAAAATTGCTTACCCTGTGAGTTACCTACAAAGGTATATTTAGTTTGTCTGAAATAAAGCATCATTCACCCTCCTTGATATTTGCGTGTGTGTGTGTGTGTGTGTGTGTGTGTGTGTGTGTGTGTGTTTAATGCTTGAGGTAATTTGTATTTTCTTGTTTGTTAGCAATTTGGCTCAAAAAGTCAGTATTTTCAATGCAATTGGTTTCGTTCTGGTGCTTAGCCTTTTGTCACAAAGAAAACCAAGACTGCTTACTCAAAAAATTTTGAGCCCATGAGCTCTTTCTTCTTGGTTAGGGTAATTTTGTCATAATCACATTTTTGGAATTACAATTCAGAGCACATATTTCTAAATCTTTCACATACACATGTATGTGTGTGTATGCCTATATATGTATATAAAATATGCTATGTCCTCTGAATTGTAATTATATTCTACATATATGTATATATAGTATGTATGTCTTTGTATACATGGTGCCTCCTTTGAACTTACCAACAATAAAATGATTATCATAGGGCATGTATTTTTTATTTTTCCAGACAAATAATGTTCAGAGAGGCTGTCCAAAATGCCCAAGACCAGAAAACTTTTATATTTCATTTCAGATTCATTGTTATTTTGAATATAGACACCCATTTCTGGTCTCTCCCTGCTTCCTATACTCCCGTTTTAAAGAGGAACAGAGATTGAGGAAAGAAAATGAGCATATATAGTTTTGACTTTGGAGCATTTGTCCTCAGGACAAAGGTTTTCTCTGCTTATGCAGAGGGTAAATATACCATAGTAAAATCTTTCCTTGAAAGGGAGGCCTTCAAAAATTCTAGCTGTGCTTGAAACATCATATGGTTGTGTGTCTAACGGAACAAGCACAGTTTAAATAATCCATTTAGCCACAGTTCCAAGACATGTGACCTCATCAGAATTATTAAAAACATAGGTGACCTTTTCAACTCCATCCGATTCCTGTGTCTACTTATCCAGAGGTTTTGGTGTCAACAAAGAGAGGGGCAAATAACGTATCGATAGTTTTAAGCCCCACTCTCTAAATGCTGACACTAAAACACCTCTGTTGTGTCTATAAAGCAACAAGAAAGGAAACAAATGAAATACATTAAGGCAGGTAAATGTGAAGGAGAGAAGGAACCCAGATAACAGATGGAAGGACAGCAATTGCCTCACTCTAATTTTTCATTTTATGACAAACGTAAACATTCTTTATGTAATTTATGTTAGTTACACTTTCTATTACTTCAAGTTGGAAGCAATTCTATAGCATAGATAAAAATAAAGTGGACTAACAAATGTGGACTTGGATTCTCAAGATAAATTTATATTTATTCATTCACTGACTTACTCATTCAACAATGGGGCCTATAATTCTACTTCATATATTTTAGTTTTAAACAGTTACATGTAGGGAGATATATATTAAAATTTATGTTTTATGTATAAAATTTGTTAATATTATTATAAAATGTTATGTTACATCCTACTGCTTAGAATACTCTCTGGTATAGAGTGGCACTTAATAAATAATCATTGAGTAAATTTAATCTACTGTCTACTAAGTGTAAAAGTAGATAGTAGATTAATATGATAGGGAAGATATATAAAAATAAACATGATTCGGGGTATAGGTGTAACATATTTTATACCTGTATTACCTATCATATTTTAATGGAAGAAATATGATCCATATTATGGATGGAAACTATGAATCTGTAAAAAAAGAAGAAACAGAGTTTTTCTTTTTACCATTTGCAATTCTAGAAATATTCTTACATCATCCCCAACAGTATCAAACTATTATCTATTTTAATGAAATTTTGAAGACTGATTGAAATGCAGCATATATTTAAATTATACAATTTGATCAGTCTTAGCATATGTGTATGCTTGAGAAACCATCATCATAGTTGAGATACCAAATATTTTCATCACCTCAAAAGATTTCTTTGTGCTTCTAATTCCATTCCTTCCTCCACCTCTGTATGTGGTTGACAACTAACCTGCTTTAGGTCATTCTAAACTAGTTCACACTTTATGTAATTTTAAATATATACTCTTTTTTTGCTTAATTTCTTTCCATTATCAGTTACATTATGAGATTCATGTTGTGTTTCCACTTTTTTTAACTGCTGAATATCGTTCCATAATAAAAATTATTATCATTTATAGACATTTGATTTGTTTACACTTTTAGGCTATTGAAAATAAAGCTGCTATGAATATTTCTGTATAGTTTCTCTTTCGTATGGATATATATTTTTGTTTCTCTTGGATAAATATCTAGGAGTCAATTGTTCCAGTCAAATGGTATGAACGTGTTTAAATTGAAATCTATTGCCCCCCTGGCAGGGTATGGTGGCTCACACCTATAATCCTAACACTTTAGGAGGCCAAGGTGGGAAGATTACTTGAGGCCAGGAGTTTGAGACCAGCCTGGACAATGTGGAGAAATCCTGTCTTTGTCAAAAATACAAAAATTTAGCCACACATGGTGGCACATGCTTGTGGTCTTAGCTACTTGGGAGGCTGAGATAGGAGGATATCTTGAACTTGGAAGGTGGAAGTTGCAGTGAGCCATGATCTTTCCACTGGACTTCAGTCTGGGAGACAGAGTGAGACCTTGTTTCAAACAAACAAACAGAACAACCTATTGCCTTGATCCTTGCCAATATGTGGAATGTTCCATTTTAGCCATCATGATAGACATATAATAGTATCTTACATTGATTTAAGTTTGCAGTTCTTTGTTGACTAATAATGGTGACTAATTTATTCATGTTCTCCTTGATGACTTGTGTATTTTTATATGTACATATATTTTATTGCATTTTAGGTTTGGGGGTACATGTGAAGAACATGGAAGATTGTTGCATATGTACAAACATGGCAATGTGGTTTGCTGCCTTCCTTCCCATCACCTATATCTGGCATTTCTCCCCATGTTATCCCTCCGCAATTCCCAACCCCCACTGTCCCTCCCTAGTTCCCCCTCACAGACCCCAGTGTGTAATGTTCCCCTCCCTGTGTCCATGTGTTCTCATTGTTCAACACTGCCTATGAGTGAGAACATGCGGTGTTTGATTTTCTGTTCTTGTGTCAGTGTGCTGAGAATTATGGTTTCCAGGTTCATCCATGTCCCTACAAAGGAAACGAACTCATTGTTTTTTATGGCTGCATACTATTCCATGGTGTATATGTGCCATATTTTCCCTGTCCAGTCTATCATCAATGGGTATTTGGGTTGGTTCCTAGTCTTTGCTATTGTAAACAGTGCTGCAGTGAACATTTGTGTTCATGTGTCCTTATAATAGAACAATTTATAATCCTTTGGATATATACCCAGTAATGGGATTGCTGGGTCAAATGGAATTTTGATTTCTAGGTCCTTGAGGAATCGTCACACTGTCTTCCACAATGGCTGAACTAATTTACACTCCTACCAACAATGTAAAAGTTTTCCTATTTCTCCACATCCTCGCCAGCATCTGTTGTCTCCAGATTTTTTAATGATAGCCATTCTAACTGGCGTGAGATGCTATCTCAATGTAGTTTTGATTTGCATTTTTCTAATGATCAGTGATGATGAGCATTTTTTCATATGTTTGTTGACCTCATATATGTCTTCTTTTGTAAAGTGTCTGTTCATATCCTTCACCCACTTTTGAATCGGCTTATTTGTTTTTTTCTTGTAAATCTGTTTTAGTTCTTTGTAGATTCTGGATATTAGCCCTTTGTCAGATGGGTAGATTGTAAAAATTTTTTCCCATTCTGTTGGTTGCTGATTTACTCAAATGACTCTTTCTTTTGCTGTGCAGAAGCTCTGGAGTTTGATTAGGTCCCATTTGTCTATTTTGGCTTTTGTTGCCAATGCTTTTGGTGTTTTAGTCATGAAGTCCTTGCCTATCCCTATGTCCTGAAGGGTTTTGCCTAGATTTTCTTCTAGGGTATTTATGATGTTAGGTCTTATGTTTAAGTCTTTAATCCATCTGGAGTTAATTTTAGTGTAAGATGTCAGGAAGGGGTCCAGTTTCTGCTTTCTACACATGGCTAGCCAGTTTTCCCAACACCATTTATTAAACAGGGAATCCTTTCCCCATTGCTTCTTTTTTGTCAGGTTTGTCAAAGATCAGATGGTTGTAGATGTGTGGTGTTGCCTCCGAGGCCACTGTTCTGTTCATTGGTCTATATCTCTGTTTTGGTACCAATACCATGCTGTTTTGATTACTGTAGCCTTGTAGTATAGTTTGAAGTCAGGTAGTGTGATGCCTCCAGCTTTGTTCTTTTTGCTTAGATTTGACTTGGTTATGCGGGCTCTCTTTTGGTTCTATATGAAGTTTAAGGTGTTTTTTTCCAGTTATGTGAAGAAGGTCATTGGTAGCTTGATGGGGACAGCATTGAATCTATAAATTATTTTGGGCAGTATGGCTATTTTCACGATGATGATTCTTCCTAACCATGAACATGGAATGTTTCTCCATCTGTTTGTTTCCTCTCTTATTTCGTTGAGCAGTGGTTTGTCGTTTTCCTTGAAGAGGTCCATTACATTCTTTGTTAGTTGTATACCTAGGTATTTTATTCTCTTTGTAGCAATTGTGAATGAGAGTTTGCTCTTGATTTGGCACTCTTTTAATTATGTTATTGGTGTGTAGGAATGCTTGTGATTTTTGCACATTGATTTTGTATCCTGAGACTTTGCTGAAGTTGCTTATCAGTTTCAGATTTTGGGCTGAGACGATGGGGTCTTCTAAATATAAAATCATGTCATCTGCAAAAGAGACAATTTGACTTCCTACTTTCTTAATTGACTTGTGTATTTTTTTAAGAAAGGGTCTGATAAAGTCTTTTGAGTGTCTTTAATGAATTGCATATCTTTTTATTGAATTAGGAAAGTATTTATGCATTCTGCATAAAATTTCTCTGTAGTACGTATGTTATCAATATTTTCTCCCAGTCTATAGTATGCTATTTTTATTTCCTTAGTTACATGTTTTGAAGAGAAAAAGATTTGAATTTTGATGACTTTCACGAGTTTCCTTTTGTAGATTTTTTGCTTTTTCTTCTTTAAAATATTTGACTAAGGCAAAGTTATAAAGATTTTCTCCTGTGATTTTTTTCTTGAAGATTTATGCTTTAGGTTGTAGGTTTTATATTTTAGTCTATGATCTCTTACATTTGCTTTGTATGGTGTAATGTAAGAGTTGATGTTTATGGTTTTTTCTGTGTGTATATATATAGATAAATATACACACACAAGAAGATTATATATATCATATATTAGACACAAAGATATGTATATATATAGATATATATGTATATAGACAGATATATATGTATGTATATATAGAGAGATAGATGGATTGATATGTATATATATGTATATACATATATGTAGATATGTATATATATAGATATATGTATACATATATAGATATGTATGTGTATATATAAGATATATGTGTATATATAGATATATATGTGTATATATAGAGATATACATGTATATATAGTTATATATGTGTATATATAGAGATATACATGTATATATAGTTATATATGTGTATATACAGATATATGTGTATATATATACATATATATGTGTATATATATAGATAGATAGATATATGTATATCCAGTCGATCTAGTGACATTATTTTAATAGACCTCCGTTGAATTGTCTTTGCATCTTTGTCATAAGATCTCTATTCTGTTCTAATTATCTATTTGGCTATGTTTTTGCCAATGTCCAAATACTTTGATTATGGTAGCTGTATAGTAAGTAATAAGATCAGGTACTGTTAGTCCAACAATATTGTTATTTTTAAATTTGCTTGCATAATTCTATGTGCTTTCTAAATTTTAGAATCACATTGTCAATTTTCACATTGAACAATCTTGATGGAATTTTTATTGGTATGTGTTGAATTTATAATAGATTAATTTGAAAGAATTGTCATAATAATTGTGTAGCTTGCACCCCATTAGCTTCATCTATATTTCCACTTATTCGTTTATAATTTTATTTTAGTAATGTTTATAACTTTCAGAGAAAATTTCTTAGATCTGATTTTGTGGAAGTTATTTCTAGGTATTTTATGTTTGGGACATTACTGAAAATACAATTTAAAAAATATCCAATTGTTCCATGTTTTCACATTGAAATACAATTGATTTTTTTATAATAACCTCACATCTTCTGATCTTGCTAAATTCAGTATTGAATTCCAGTAGCTGTTTTTTAACATCTTTGGAATTTACCAGGTACACAAATCTGCATATAAGACATTTTCCTTCCTCCTTCTTGTCTTTATTATTTTTTATTCTTTCCTTATTACAGGAATTAGAAACTTCAAAAAAATTTTTAAATAAGAATAAGGGAACAGTCATGTTCTCAAATTCATGAAAAACCAATTCTGATTCAATTTATATGCCATTTGTATATATCCAGAAAAATCATCAATCAGGGCAACGATAGTCATATATAGAAACATGTATAATGAATTATTTTTAATGAGAAAAGCAATAAAACCCTCAAATATAATCAACCAGATAATGGTAAATATATTGTATAATCAGCAATTTTAAAATTGTTATCAACTTTAGCTGTGTGAATCAACTAGATGAGCACATAAACATAAATTTGAATCAGGTAAATTGCAAGTTTCATAAGATTACCTTAGCATGGTATCATTTACATAAATATTAAAACCATGTGTAATTGAACAGTCTAATTTAAGGGATAGGTACAAACATAGTAAAACATTTCAAAAACTCAAGGGAATAATAAATACAGAATTAGTGGTACTGGTGCCCCTGAGGGATTTAAAGGGAAAAATAATGAGAAAAGTGTATATTAATGATCAGTAGTTATTTTCTTTGGTAAGCTCAATGGTGGATATATGTGCTCTTTTTATTATTTGTGGCAAATAGTTAACTTAAAAGGTAACATAAAACATCTGTTAGCCATCTGAGAAGGTAAAGGTTGACCTCCATATCCTATATCTAAAGGATATTTTCATCAAATTTATTGCAGAATAAGAGCTGATTGAACCAAGATCTAAAATCTAAAAGTTTCTGGAAAAGTTTTTAATTCTTATTCTTAATATCTAGGTAATAAAACTTTAATAAAAATATTATTTTGAGTGTTTGAATGGCACTTCTGTATTTCAATATACATTTAAGGGTTAAAAGTGTTAATGACTACAACATATTCCAAGAATATAATACTGTTTACCTAGTTCTAAAGATGAAATAAGCAAAATAAAACATTATTGAAAATACAGAAAGAGCTGGCTGATTTTCTCGTCAAGTTGAAGGATTGTGTTTTGTTCCTGAGCTCACTTTATGATGTACAATCTTGTAAATAAAGGTTTCAGATTGACTGGTAGCAAAATATGAAAGTCACTTTAATTCTTGTACTTTATGAAAATTAGATGTAATAACCTAAATCTTCTACAATGGGGTAATTATAGGGTATATTTTAAGGCAAAAAGTTTCTCACATTTTACAGATTTGCGTCTTGTATGTGCTACTTAGGAAAGCTGTGATGCTGGAGTTAAAAAAAAATAAGTATTTTGAGCAAATTTCTTCAATTTAAGTTTCAAAAAAAATCATGGTTATTTCAGTGCCTCTACATTCAGTGGAATAAATTAATTATTTGGTAGGATTTTTAAAAAGTGGTCCATACCTTGCTTAAAAAGAAAGGATATGGGAAACTAAGATTGTGTACAACCCGAAGTGCTGAGTTTCCTGGATATATTACCACATGAGCTGATCATCCCCACAGGCCCAGCAAGGCTAGGGTTCTCTTACCTAGTACTACACATTCTTGCTTCACTTGTTTCTGCTTTATAATTCCCACATACTTGCATATTTATAACTCTCTGTGTATAAGTGTGTCACTTGTAATGCCCATGTTTAAACCCATAGACCCTATGACATTAGGAATGAGCAGTCATTTAAGACCTTTAGTTTTAAAGCAGGCATTTATAAAAATGTACTTTTCAAGATGATTTCAGTGAAATAGTGATTGCTAAATTCCAATACAAAAAAATCATTCTAAGTATGTTGAATTGAATGCCAGATATTTATAAATTTATGTTGTGTAACTATTTTCCCTTTAAGAGATTAATTTATGAGCTAATGAATTTGTAGGAAAAGTTATATTTTCTCAAAATAAACAAACATTTGTAAATCATATAATAATGGTCATAAAGAACGGCAATACAAAATCAGTTAATGCTACGTCTACCCTCACAACACACAGGAGAAAAATAACAGGCAGGATTTAATGATCTACAAATGTTTCAGACAAGTTGAAAGCAGAGCAAGAATTGAAACTTTGGACCTCAGGCACATAGTTGTTGATATTATGACTCTTATGAAAAGAAGTAAATTAAAGGAGAAGTAGGTAACTTGAGAACATAGAAATTCCTGATATCACCTTTTGCTTTCTACTTTTTTCTTTTAAATATAGTTTCTAAAATTGTTACTACTTCACATTTACATTCACATAAAAGTTATCTTATCCAATATGTCCTAGTATAATTTAGTGAAAAATAAAGTCATACTTATAAAATTATTTCTAACGTCCTAGAGAATTTTATTTCTAAAACTTATTATAAATAATAAAAAAGGAAAAGCATTTATATTGCTGTCCTATACAGTAGAGTAGAAAATAGTTTTGTGCTTTGGAGAATTAACAATATAAGTATACATATAAAGAAAATACTTCAAAATTGGTTATTGTTTCATTGAAGCTTTGACAGCCCATTTCCTCAGTATTATTTTCATCTGTAATAAAACCTTTGTAAAAGGACAATTGTGAAGAAAAAAATCCATCTTATAAATTTTATTTGCCTTTCTACAATTATCTCTTATAAAAATAGCAGTGTCCAAAGCAAAGGATTTTACAAATTAAAATATTTGATTCACTCTACTTTCATAGAACAATTTAAAGCTTTGCCATGTTCTCAAATTGCAATTACTAAAATAATTATTTGATTTAGCAATAATTTATTTGAGAAAAAAGATAAAAATTTAAACGTTTGATGTAAAATGAACATTCAACATTCAATGTGTTAAGTTTTTTTTTTTTTTTTTTTTTTTTTTTTTTATTGAAAAAAAAACAATTTACCAGGCTGGATTTCAATGGTTGCATCATTGCTCACAGGAAACACCACCACCGAGGTTAAATTTATTATACTGCCAAAG